>OY754990.1:17466152-17693652 GCA_963576475.1 Molanna angustata
AGTACCTGGAAGAACATTTTATAATATATGACAAACAATACAATAATAATATTAATAATACCATAGCGAAAATAACCCCAAAACACAACAATAATAATATTAATGTCACAACTAAAATTAACAATAAATCACAACACAAAAATAATGATAAAATATTATTACCAACGAACACGACAGCAGGTGGGCGTGTCACAAGGAGCCAATCACGTCGCGCTAACAATATTTGACATAAGCGGCCATCTTGTACGCTACGAGTCACTTGACGGTGAGCTTTCAGTGTGAGTAGACGTGTGTCGCGCGCGTGCTTTTCGTTAAGTCCTTGAAAATGCCTGGTGATATTCAGGCGAAACGTTGGAAGACAAATGGTCTTAGTCAAGACCTACTGACACGGGAAAACCGAGATAAAAATATTATAACATATATATATATATATATATATATATATATATATATATATATATATATATATATATATATATATATATATATATATATATATATATATATATATATATATATATATATATATATATATATATATATATATATATATATATATATATATATATATATATATATATATATATATATATATATATATATATATATATATATATATATATATATATATATATATATATATATATATATATATATATATATATATATATATATATATATATATATATATATATATATATATATATATATATATATATATATATATATATATATATATATATATATATATATATATATATATATATATATATATATATATATATATATATATATATATATATATATATATATATATATATATATATATATATAAACACCAGTGCGTGTAGTTGTACTGATTTCTATGCAGTTAACCGTAGAGCGGTCGGCCACTAAAAAGACTGCATCCAGAACGGGTGGTGAATAAAACATAAAAACCATTTAAAGTATAATATATAATTTTATTTAATACATCAAATTGAATATTAATTATACAATATATAGGTACCTACTGATAATTGATTTACTGAGAGGTGTTGGAAAAAGAGTTAAGCGTTGGCTACAACCCACACGGTTTCGTAAATAGTTATTGAAAGCAAATGTGTACACAAAATGTAACTGTTGTGAAGAATTTAGTGTTGGTCACAACCCAAACCTCTTTATAAATCGTCATCGATAGCAAATTTATATACAATATTTCATCAAGAGACTATGGAGAATGGTTTACAAAATTTCAGCAAGATTGGGCTATGGGAAATGGATCTGAGATAGATCTATTTCGATTTGGTCTAAGGTTACTTGTTATTAAATGCAAAATAATTAACAAATATAATTGAACCTAAACAGAAAATAAAAATATACAGTGACCTCTCAGCTATTTAAATCCATATTTATTAAGTATTATTACATATTTTTTTATATATAATATAATTACATGAATCCGTACATAACAACATATAATTAGTATATGCCAATATAAATATATAGAAATACATATTTTTTTCATAGAACATTTTTTGTTTTTTGAAATATTTAGCAAACGCTTTTTCCACGAATACAAATTGAGCGATCATTATTGTTGCAAACTGTACCTAAGCCACACACTCTTACTCTTATTTTGAATATGTTGCAAGGAATGTATGCGTATTTGTTAATGCATCTTACACCGTAACTGCAGCCTCTGCAACGAACTGCTTCGGTATGAGAGACGCTCATCGCCAACAAGACAGCCTGGAATTTCGAGAAATTCATTAATTTAATGTAATATCGGCATATTTTATATGTATGTAAATTAAGTAGACCTCGTAAGATTGTCGTTCTGGATTTGCACATGTTTGTGCACGGCTATATTAGTTAGTCAGTTTGTCTGTCCTTGCATTCGTTTGAAATCCTCCTAAGTCAAAATAGGCAATTTTACAGTAGAGCAAAAAAAAATACATTTATCCAACTGTCGATTCGTTCATGAGAATTCAATTCTCTTAATGAATCGACATTATTAAGCCAAGATGCGTGTAAGAAGGAAAATTTTGTATGGTGTAGTGGACTTTTGCATGCTAATAACACCAACTAGAGGCCTCGCAGCATATATGTTCCGATACATGGATTTACTCAGAATTCGGAGTAGAACATTTTATGTGAGTTTTGTGTGTGTGGCTGTGTGTGTGTGTGTGTGAGTGAGGGTGTGTGTGTGTGTGTGTGTGTGTGTGTGTGTGTGTGTGTGTGTGTGTTCGCGGCTGCAATAAAGTGCGGACCTTGCCGTGACAAAAACCACGATTGTGCGGACAGACCTCAAAGTGAGGACGTCCGCATAATAATTAAGCAACGCGTCAAATGTACCGTTAGAATCCTCGCATTCTAAATAGTCTATTGGAGAAATCTTGAGATTTTGGTATTGGGGTCCCCAAATTCGGTATTTTTGTCATAAAAAGTTAACACATGCTAAACTTTTAGTTCATGCGTGTAAACACCACGTGGCGCCACCAGTCCGAAGAGTATGAATATATGCGAAAATGCGGACCTTACGTCAAGTCCGCATATTACAATAACAGCATACTTATCTCTGGACCGCGTGTATTCTTTCCGTATAAAAAAATACTTCTTGTGTGTAAACGCCAAGTGGCGCGACCAGTCCGAAGAGTATATATATATATATACAAAAATGCTTCAGAACTACATTTTCATAGTATTTCAAATAAAACCTGTTTTTATGATGAAATACTTATTAAAAAGATAAATTATTGCAATATTCGAAACTAGTTGTGTGCACTCTCTACGTGATACCTACCTGTTGAGAAATTGATGTAAAATTACGCTAAAAAATTCTTTAATTATGACCAATTTAATTTGGTACTGTAAATTAGTCAAATCCAAGTAGGTATTCATATACCTACATTTACACATACTCAAGACATCGGCAGTTGGATCTCATGTATTTACATTTAACCTACACAAAACATATAAGATCATTTCACAACAAGCAACAGTTATAATATATATCTATAGTCATATTGTAATTCACGCGATTGTCATAGGTACCATACCTTTACGCCGTTTACCTATTTGGGGTAGGCAGAGAGGACCGAACACTAGATTCCTCTATCTTGACATACATTTCTCGCTTCATTCACGTTCATGCATCGTGTCATACACGCTCTGCTATTATTCTTACTTCTGACACCTCCATCTTTCAAAATTCCATTAATGTGATCGTGCCAACTTTTCCTTGGCCGACCTCTACCTTTCGTTCCTCTTTTATCACCCTTATATACTTTTTTCGTCAGTCGATCATCATTCATTCTTTCTACGTGGCCAAACCACCTAAGGGCATTTACTCACGATATCTCTTTCAATCATACATCTCATTTCTTATTCTGTCATAGGTAGGTACCTACCTAAATATTACACAAATGTGTATATTAGCCGATCGCGTACCGTACAGCCGAAGTTGAAAAATCGTGCGTTAGATAGTGGTTACCTTTATCACACCTCAAGAAATTTATAAAGCGACTAATCAGAAGATATCACCTTTCCAATGGAAACAAAAATCATCGAAATCGGTCCACTTTTTGTCATAATTTTCACTGAACATAAAATCACGTCGAATTATTATATGTAACCCAGGTTTTAATAATAAACGAGAGGGTTGTGGCCAACCATCAACTCTCAACTATATGTAAATAGTAAGAGCATATTTGTCTTCTTGAAAGATTGACAATCCCTAAATATATTTTTATGATGAACATTACTATTAAATTACTAAACACATAAAAATAATCTATAGCCTGAAAGCAATTTGAAAGTTTTGATTGATTACGTTCATGTAGATGTCGGTTTTTTATATATAAGTAGGAGATTATTATATGTGTCTAAGTTGTCAATTGAAATGTATTTACTTCATTTTTTTGCAAAAAAAGAATTTAGTCACGACCACATTCAATACAAATTGTATGGAAAACGACACGAGGACTCATTGATCGACTTTAGTTTGATTATCTAATTAATCTTCATAATATTATGCCATCAAGTGGTTTACCCATTCGGGGTAGGAAAAAAAGGACTGAACTCCACATTATACTATCCTGACATACGTACCTGCATAGTTTATGATAGTTATATGTACCTAGATATATTATATAATACAAAACATATTATATTTTATAATTTCGATTCAGGTTTAATTATTTGGTAAATACTTATTTTTCAAATATTATTTTTATCTACTTATATATTTATTTATTTTTAAATATACCTACATATAAAATTGATATTTCATTACATTTGTAGCTGCAATACTGTAGGTACCTTCTGTAAATTAGTCAATTCCAAGTAGGTATTTAGTATAAAACATAAAAGTAATAATAATAATAATTTTGAATGATTTATATAGCAACGTCTTCGTGAATGTCTCACCTCAACACCGCTTAACTATTCATATACCTACATTTACACATACTCAAGACATCGGCAGTTGGATCTCATGTATTAATATTTAACATACACAAAACATATAAGATCGTTTCATAACAAGCAACAATTATAATATATATCTATAGTCATATTGTAATTCACGCGATTGTCATAGGTACCATACCATCACGCTGTTTACCTATTTGGGGTAGGCAGAGAGGACCGAACACTAGATTCCTCTATCTTGACATACATTTCTCGCTTCATTCACGTTCATGCATCGTGTCATACACGCTCTGCTATTATTCTTACTTCTGACACCTCCATCTTTCAAAATTCAATTAATGTGATCGTGCTAACTTTTCCTTGGCCGACCTCTACCTTTCGTTCCTCTTTTATCACCCTTATATACTTTTTTCGTCAGTCGATCATCATTCATTCTTTCTACGTGGCTAAACCATCTAAGGGCATTTACTCACGATATCTCTTTCAATCATACATCTCATTTCTTATTCTGTCATAGGTAGGTACCTACCTAAATATTACACAAATGTGTATATTAGCCGATCGCGTACCGTACAGCCGAAGTTGAAAAATCGTGCGTTAGATAGTGGTTACCTTTATCACACCTCAAGAAATTTATAAAGCGACTAATCAGAAGATATCACCTTTCCAATGGAAACAAAAATCATCGAAATCGGTCAACTTTTGTCATAATTTTCACTGAACATAAAATCACGTCGAATTATTATATGTAACCCAGGTTTAAATAATAAACGAGAGGGTTGTGGCCAACCATCAACTCTCAACTATATGTAAATAGTAAGAGCATATTTGTCTTCTTGAAAGATTGACAATCCCTAAATATATTTTTATGATGAACATTACTATTAAATTACTAAACACATAAAAATAATCTATAGCCTGAAAGCAATTTGAAAGTTTTGATTGATTACGTTCATGTAGATGTCGGTTTTTTATATATAAGTAGGAGATTATTATATGTGTCTAAGTTGTCAATTGAAATGTATTTACTTCATTTTTTTGCAAAAAAAGAATTTAGTCACGACCACATTCAATACAAATTGTATGGAAAACGACACGAGGACTCATTGATCGACTTTAGTTTGATTATCTAATTAATCTTCATAATATTATGCCATCAAGTGGTTTACCTATTCGGGGTAGGAAAAAAAAGGACTGAACTCCACATTATACTATCCTGACATACGTACCTACATAGTTTATGATAGTTATATGTACCTAGATATATTATATAATACAAAACATATTATATTTTATAATTTCGATTCAGGTTTAATTATTTGGTAAATACTTATTTTTCAAATATTATTTTTATCTACTTATATATTTATTTATTTTTAAATATACCTACATATAAAATTGATATTTCATTACATTTGTAGCTGCAATACTGTAGGTACCTTCTGTAAATTAGTCAATTCCAAGTAGGTATTAAGTATAAAACATAAAAGTAATAATAATAATAATTTTGAATGATTTATATAGCAACGTCTTCGTGAATGTCTCACCTCAACACCGCTTAACTATTCATATACCTACATTTACACATACTCAAGACATCGGCAGTTGGATCTCATGTATTAATATTTAACATACACAAAACATATAAGATCGTTTCATAACAAGCAACAATTATAATATATATCTATAGTCATATTGTAATTCACGCGATTGTCATAGGTACCATACCATCACGCTGTTTACCTATTTGGGGTAGGCAGAGAGGACCGAACACTAGATTCCTCTATCTTGACATACATTTCTCGCTTCATTCACGTTCATGCATCGTGTCATACACGCTCTGCTATTATTCTTACTTCTGACACCTCCATCTTTCAAAATTCAATTAATGTGATCGTGCTAACTTTTCCTTGACCGACCTCTACCTTTCGTTCCTCTTTTATCACCCTTATATACTTTTTTCGTCAGTCGATCATCATTCATTCTTTCTACGTGGCTAAACCATCTAAGGGCATTTACTCACGATATCTCTTTCAATCATACATCTCATTTCTTATTCTGTCATAGGTAGGTACCTACCTAAATATTACACAAATGTGTATATTAGCCGATCGCGTACCGTACAGCCGAAGTTGAAAAATCGTGCGTTAGATAGTGGTTACCTTTATCACACCTCAAGAAATTTATAAAGCGACTAATCAGAAGATATCACCTTTCCAATGGAAACAAAAATCATCGAAATCGGTCAACTTTTGTCATAATTTTCACTGAACATAAAATCACGTCGAATTATTATATGTAACCCAGGTTTAAATAATAAACGAGAGGGTTGTGGCCAACCATCAACTCTCAACTATATGTTAATAGTAAGAGCATATTTGTCTTCTTGAAAGATTGACAATCAATCCCTAAATATATATTTATGATGAACATTACTATTAAATTACTAAACACATAAAAATAATCTATAGCCTGAAAGCAATTTGAAAGTTTTGATTGATTACGTTCATGTAGATGTCGGTTTTTTATATATAAGTAGGAGATTATTATATGTGTCTAAGTTGTCAATTGAAATGTATTTACTTCATTTTTTTGCAAAAAAAGAATTTAGTCACGACCACATTCAATACAAATTGTATGGAAAACGACACGAGGACTCATTGATCGACTTTAGTTTGATTATCTAATTAATCTTCATAATATTATGCCATCAAGTGGTTTACCCATTCGGGGTAGGAAAAAAAAGGACTGAACTCCACATTATACTATCCTGACATACGTACCTACAAAGTTTATGATAGTTATATGTACCTAGATATATTATATAATACAAAACATATTATATTTTATAATTTCGATTCAGGTTTAATTATTTGGTAAATACTTATTTTTCAAATATTATTTTTATCTACTTATATATTTATTTATTTTTAAATATACCTACATATAAAATTGATATTTCATTACATTTGTAGCTGCAATACTGTAGGTACCTTCTGTAAATTAGTCAATTCCAAGTAGGTATTAAGTATAAAACATAAAAGTAATAATAATAATAATTTTGAATGATTTATATAGCAACGTCTTCGTGAATGTCTCACCTCAACACCGCTTAACTATTCATATACCTACATTTACACATACTCAAGACATCGGCAGTTGGATCTCATGTATTAATATTTAACATACACAAAACATATAAGATCGTTTCATAACAAGCAACAATTATAATATATATCTATAGTCATATTGTAATTCACGCGATTGTCATAGGTACCATACCATCACGCTGTTTACCTATTTGGGGTAGGCAGAGAGGACCGAACACTAGATTCCTCTATCTTGACATACATTTCTCGCTTCATTCACGTTCATGCATCGTGTCATACACGCTCTGCTATTATTCTTACTTCTGACACCTCCATCTTTCAAAATTCAATTAATGTGATCGTGCTAACTTTTCCTTGACCGACCTCTACCTTTCGTTCCTCTTTTATCACCCTTATATACTTTTTTCGTCAGTCGATCATCATTCATTCTTTCTACGTGGCTAAACCATCTAAGGGCATTTACTCACGATATCTCTTTCAATCATACATCTCATTTCTTATTCTGTCATAGGTAGGTACCTACCTAAATATTACACAAATGTGTATATTAGCCGATCGCGTACCGTACAGCCGAAGTTGAAAAATCGTGCGTTAGATAGTGGTTACCTTTATCACACCTCAAGAAATTTATAAAGCGACTAATCAGAAGATATCACCTTTCCAATGGAAACAAAAATCATCGAAATCGGTCAACTTTTGTCATAATTTTCACTGAACATAAAATCACGTCGAATTATTATATGTAACCCAGGTTTAAATAATAAACGAGAGGGTTGTGGCCAACCATCAACTCTCAACTATATGTTAATAGTAAGAGCATATTTGTCTTCTTGAAAGATTGACAATCAATCCCTAAATATATATTTATGATGAACATTACTATTAAATTACTAAACACATAAAAATAATCTATAGCCTGAAAGCAATTTGAAAGTTTTGATTGATTACGTTCATGTAGATGTCGGTTTTTTATATATAAGTAGGAGATTATTATATGTGTCTAAGTTGTCAATTGAAATGTATTTACTTCATTTTTTTGCAAAAAAAGAATTTAGTCACGACCACATTCAATACAAATTGTATGGAAAACGACACGAGGACTCATTGATCGACTTTAGTTTGATTATCTAATTAATCTTCATAATATTATGCCATCAAGTGGTTTACCCATTCGGGGTAGGAAAAAAAAGGACTGAACTCCACATTATACTATCCTGACATACGTACCTACAAAGTTTATGATAGTTATATGTACCTAGATATATTATATAATACAAAACATATTATATTTTATAATTTCGATTCAGGTTTAATTATTTGGTAAATACTTATTTTTCAAATATTATTTTTATCTACTTATATATTTATTTATTTTTAAATATACCTACATATAAAATTGATATTTCATTACATTTGTAGCTGCAATACTGTAGGTACCTTCTGTAAATTAGTCAATTCCAAGTAGGTATTAAGTATAAAACATAAAAGTAATAATAATAATAATTTTGAATGATTTATATAGCAACGTCTTCGTGAATGTCTCACCTCAACACCGCTTAACTATTCATATACCTACATTTACACATACTCAAGACATCGGCAGTTGGATCTCATGTATTAATATTTAACATACACAAAACATATAAGATCGTTTCATAACAAGCAACAATTATAATATATATCTATAGTCATATTGTAATTCACGCGATTGTCATAGGTACCATACCATCACGCTGTTTACCTATTTGGGGTAGGCAGAGAGGACCGAACACTAGATTCCTCTATCTTGACATACATTTCTCGCTTCATTCACGTTCATGCATCGTGTCATACACGCTCTGCTATTATTCTTACTTCTGACACCTCCATCTTTCAAAATTCAATTAATGTGATCGTGCTAACTTTTCCTTGGCCGACCTCTACCTTTCGTTCCTCTTTTATCACCCTTATATACTTTTTTCGTCAGTCGATCATCATTCATTCTTTCTACGTGGCTAAACCATCTAAGGGCATTTACTCACGATATCTCTTTCAATCATACATCTCATTTCTTATTCTGTCATAGGTAGGTACCTACCTAAATATTACACAAATGTGTATATTAGCCGATCGCGTAACGTACAGCCGAAGTTGAAAAATCGTGCGTTAGATAGTGGTTACCTTTATCACACCTCAAGAAATTTATAAAGCGACTAATCAGAAGATATCACCTTTCCAATGGAAACAAAAATCATCGAAATCGGTCAACTTTTGTCAGAATTTTCACTGAACATAAAATCACGTCGAATTATTATATGTAACCCAGGTTTTAATAATAAACGAGAGGGTTGTGGCCAACCATCAACTCTCAACTATATGTAAATAGTAAGAGCATATTTGTCTTCTTGAAAGATTGACAATCAATCCCTCAATATATTTTTATGATGAACATTACTATTAAATTACTAAACACATAAAAATAATCTATAGCCTGAGAGCAATTTGAAAGTTTTGATTGATTACGTTCATGTAGATGTCGGTTTTTTATATATAAGTAGGAGATTATTATATGTGTCTAAGTTGTCAATTGAAATGTATTTACTTCATTTTTTTGCAAAAAAAGAATTTAGTCACGACCACATTCAATACAAATTGTATGGAAAACGACACGAGGACGCATTGATCGACTTTAGTTTGATTATAATAATTTTGAATGATTTATATAGCAACGTCTTCGTGAATGTCTCACCTCAACACCGCTTAACTATTCATATACCTACATTTACACATACTCAAGACATCGGCAGTTGGATCTCATGTATTAATATTTAACATACACAAAACATATAAGATCGTTTCATAACAAGCAACAATTATAATATATATCTATAGTCATATTGTAATTCACGCGATTGTCATAGGTACCATACCATCACGCTGTTTACCTATTTGGGGTAGGCAGAGAGGACCGAACACTAGATTCCTCTATCTTGACATACATTTCTCGCTTCATTCACGTTCATGCATCGTGTCATACACGCTCTGCTATTATTCTTACTTCTGACACCTCCATCTTTCAAAATTCAATTAATGTGATCGTGCTAACTTTTCCTTGGCCGACCTCTACCTTTCGTTCCTCTTTTATCACCCTTATATACTTTTTTCGTCAGTCGATCATCATTCATTCTTTCTACGTGGCTAAACCATCTAAGGGCATTTACTCACGATATCTCTTTCAATCATACATCTCATTTCTTATTCTGTCATAGGTAGGTACCTAAATATTACACAAATGTGTATATTAGCCGATCGCGTAACGTACAGCCGAAGTTGAAAAATCGTGCGTTAGATAGTGGTTACCTTTATCACACCTCAAGAAATTTATAAAGCGACTAATCAGAAGATACCACCTTTCCAATGGAAACAAAAATCATCGAAATCGGTCAACTTTTGTCATAATTTTCACTGAACATAAAATCACGTCGAATTATTATATGTAACCCAGGTTTAAATAATAAACGAGAGGGTTGTGGCCAACCATCAACTCTCAACTATATGTAAATAGTAAGAGCATATTTGTCTTCTTGAAAGATTGACAATCAATCCCTAAATATATTTTTATGATGAACATTACTATTAAATTACTAAACACATAAAAATAATCTATAGCCTGAGAGCAATTTGAAAGATTTGATTGATTACGTTCATGTAGATGTCGGTTTTTTATATATAAGTAGGAGATTATTATATGTGTCTATGTTTTCAATTGAAATGTATTTACTTCATTTTTTTGCAAAAAAAGAATTTAGTCACGACCACATTCAATACAAATTGTATGGAAAACGACACGAGGACTCATTGATCGACTTTAGTTTGATTATAATAATTTTGAATGATTTATATAGCAACGTCTTCGTGAATGTCTCACCTCAACACCGCTTAACTATTCATATACCTACATTTACACATACTCAAGACATCGGCAGTTGGATCTCATGTATTAATATTTAACATACACAAAACATATAAGATCGTTTCATAACAAGCAACAATTATAATATATATCTATAGTCATATTGTAATTCACGCGATTGTCATAGGTACCATACCATCACGCTGTTTACCTATTTGGGGTAGGCAGAGAGGACCGAACACTAGATTCCTCTATCTTGACATACATTTCTCGCTTCATTCACGTTCATGCATCGTGTCATACACGCTCTGCTATTATTCTTACTTCTGACACCTCCATCTTTCAAAATTCAATTAATGTGATCGTGCTAACTTTTCCTTGGCCGACCTCTACCTTTCGTTCCTCTTTTATCACCCTTATATACTTTTTTCGTCAGTCGATCATCATTCATTCTTTCTACGTGGCCAAACCACCTAAGGGCATTTACTCACGATATCTCTTTCAATCATACATCTCATTTCTTATTCTGTCATAGGTAGGTACCTACCTAAATATTACACAAATGTGTATATTAGCCGATCGCGTACCGTACAGCCGAAGTTGAAAAATCGTGCGTTAGATAGTGGTTACCTTTTTCACACCTCAAGAAATTTATAAAGCGACTAATCAGAAGATATCTCCTTTCCAATGGAAACAAAAATCATCGAAATCGGTCAACTTTTGTCAGAATTTTCACTGAACATAAAATCACGTCGAATTATTATATGTAACCCAGGTTTTAATAATAAACGAGAGGGTTGTGGCCAACCATCAACTCTCAACTATATGTAAATAGTAAGAGCATATTTGTCTTCTTGAAAGATTGACAATCAATCCCTAAATATATTTTTATGATGAACTTTACTATTAAATTACTAAACACATAAAAATAATCTATAGCCTGAGAGCAATTTGAAAGATTTGATTGATTACGTTCATGTAGATGTCGGTTTTTTATATATAAGTAAGAGATAATTATATGTGTCTAAGTTTTCAATTGAAATGTATTTACTTCATTTTTTTGCAAAAAAAGAATTTAGTCACGACCACATTCAATACAAATTGTATGGAAAACGACACGAGGACTCTTTGATCGACTTTAGTTTGATTATCTAATTAATCTTCATAATATTATGCCATCAATTGGTTTACCCATTCGGGGTAGGAAAAATAGGACTGAACTCCACATTATACTATCCTGACATACGTACCTACATAGTTTCATGTGTAAATGTTGCCAACCTAATAATAAATTAGTGTTGCCAACAATTAAAATGAACCATAAAATATATCCAAAACAATATTCAATATTTTGTTTTTGCATAAATTAAGATATGTATTAATAACAAGAGGAAAAAGTCATAATGTACCAAATATACCAGGGTGGGCTAATAATTAGATCAGGGACTGTATGTGAATTTACATGAAAAAGGTAATGTGGGGACTGTGTGTTAATAAGTTTGTTTATCATATTATGCGGACGGTGTGTAATTGAGTACGAATTTGCATGAACATGCGAACAGTGTGTGAATTCGTACGTATTTCTTGTAATGAGGGGACGGTGTGTTAATAAGTTTGTTTATCATATTATACGGACGCTGTGTAATTGCGTACGAATTTACATGAAAATGCGGACAGTGTGTGTGATTTCGTACGAATTTATTGTAATGTAAGGACAGTGTGTTAATAAGTTTGTTTATGATATTATGCAGACGCTATGTTACCAAACGTCCGCGGAATCCGCATTTTTGTCACGTTCTTCGAATGACGATATCTCCGTACCACTCGAGTGTATAAAAATTCCTGATAGATAGCTGCGTTGGAGGGAGAAAACACTCGCGGGTTCCACAGCTCAAATATTGCTAAATCAACGGGAAAGGTAGGACCGCACAATCGGTAATTTTGTAAAGGTCTTCACAATGGGACATCCGCGAACAAGGGTGTGTGTGTGTGTGTGTCTGTCCCCCCCTTATAAGTTTTGATCCGCTCAATTTACAGAGCCCAATTTTTTAGAATACATATAAAAACAGTTATAGGCCTACAAAACTTGTATACTCAGAAATGTGAATTTTTTTTCAGTCAGGGGTTATCAACTTTTGAAATTTTGGTTTATTTTTCCATATATCTCAGAAACCATAAAAGCTAGAACGCTGGAATTTGGTATAAACATAGACAAATACAAAATCTCTAAATGGTTTTTTTTTAAAAAAATCCAGGATTTCTCAAACATTTTTTAATAAGAAAAATATTTTTTTTAATGATAAATTTATGAGTTTAACTGCCTATATTTCCAAATTTTTTAAAAACATCAAAAAAAGCCGAAACAGCGCAACTAGATAATTTTATTTTCTATAAAAAATATTAGCATTGTACTAGCACATCTCAAATTTTTTTTAATAATTTTTATAAAAATTGAATTTAGTGACGACATTGCTTCATACAATTTGTATGGCAATCGCCTAAACACAATATCTAAGAAGACTTAATTGTTTGATACTAATCTCCAAACATACATACATACCATCATTCTGTTTTCATATTCTGGGTAGGATCAAAGGACTGACCTCCATAGTATCCTATCTTGACATACATACATATGTAGGTACATGTGTTGTATTGAAAATCAAATATCTTAAAATATTAAATAATTTGTATTTATGGGATTATAGTTTGGTACTTATTCTTCAACTATACATACTATCTCTATCAACAGTTGGATCTCTTGTGTTACATGCAACTTGTATAATATTGTATTTGAAACAGTATAAAAAACAATATGCATGTAAATAAAGTTGACCTGGTTATATTGTCGTTCTGGATTTGCACATGTTTGTGCCTAGATTTATTAATGTCACTTTGCCTCTCCTTGCTATGTTAATATAATAATTATCTATATAAATCATGTACCTATGCGCTGGTATGACAGTCTTAGTTTAAGAGCTAAAATCAAGTTTTACAAAAATAAATGGTATTACGGTGTCCGTTTAGGCTTAATCTTCCCTCTTTATACGTCACCAAACCGACAAACATTTAACTCAACGTTTCTGGTAGATTAAGTAGGTACTTAACGGTGAGTCAACTGTCATTTGCTAGGCAACGCGTGTAGTTTCAGTTTCTATCACTAGAGGCGTAAGGCAACGAGTGTAGTTTCAGTGTTCTATCACTAGAGGCGTTAGTTATATCGACGGTGGTGCCACACAACAAAACAAACTGACAGCCATATTGAAACGAACATGGGCCTTTCAAAGCATTATTTTGGTGAAAAAAATTAAACTTACCATGTTGGATACTAAAACAATAGTATTTTCAAGTCGTAGCGTCCCGTTTTGTAGTTCGTATCATTTGAGGTTATTCAAAATTTGACAGATAATAACCACATAAAAAGTAAAATATGTATATAATTGAAGATTTAGTAACTGACATGTCATATTGCACTGTAATACGGAAATGGATTCAATCTCCCCTTAACATTAATCTTGAGTATAACAAACTCAGGCCCAGTATTTCAGTCGGCCCTTAGGAGTTTAACTCAAGTTTAACAAAAATATTGCGTAGGTATTTCAGTACCTAATCTTCCCTTAAATACGTCACTAAACGACAAATATTTAACTCAACGTTTCTGGCGGATCGCGTGTCTTAATCTTGAGTTAAGTATTGTTTCTAGTCTTTTTCGCCAGGTGGCGTACTAATCGCCGCACGCTTTAATGTTTTATTTCATTTTATACTACAAATAACTATGCATAATAATTATAATCATGATTTATTTTTGTTGTTAAAATAAAAGACTTTATATAGAAGTGGTTCATGTATTTAATATTTATTTTCTTTTTTACATAATTATAAAAAACGAAATAAACTGTCAGCCATAACGGAACGTCAGGCATGCAACTTTATTTTTGCGATGTTTTTTCATCCCACTTTTTAAATTGATCCATCCTGTTTCTATATATATAATATGTATTCATAAATTTTCTATATAAGACACTATTTTACCATTATCACATAGTTCTATATCCATCTATAAAATGTACATACATTTTGCATTGAAGTACTACGTACGTAGTACATATTCAATGACATTTTTTCACTACAATGTTTGATTTTAATTAAAAAAAACATCGATCGGTAGGTATAAAAAATTGAACAAGTAACATGCTGTGTAATGAAACAAATAAAATAATGTGTTGTTATAATAATAAAATAATATTTAGTCACAGCTTCGCGTCACGTATCATTTAAGGTTATTACAATTTGACAGATGCGTTATAGACCATTATAACCATAGGAAAACGTAAAATATATCTATAGTTGAAGATTACGTAACTGACGTTTCATTTTGCACTGAAATACGCGAATGAAATTTAATCTTCCCTAAAATTTTAACATGGATTAATAAATCCAACGATTTAAGGGCCAACTGATATCTCGGGCCTCAATGAGTTGAGGGCCGACTGTAATACCGGGCCTATATCACTTAAAAGAATATGTAATAGAACGATTTATCATAGAATGAAAAATTTATTATTTATTTATTTAATATGCTCTTAATAGGGCATTTACAATAAAAGACAAGATAAATATGTAATAATAATGTAGGCACAACATAACAACAATAAGTGCAAATATATCAATAAAACAAATAATAAAAAAGAACAATATAACTGCACACCAAAAGTAGAAGATGAAAAAAAAATAAGCATTATTACAGATTCTATTTTTCATACAATAAAAGAATATAATCTGCGCTAAAATTCAATAAAAAAATAATTTGCGCTAAGCATCCTTTTGAAACCATCTATAGTGTGTACCTACATTAAATATTATATCAACAGCAGTATATTGGTTTCTAAGGCGATACAATCTATGCATTGGTGAGTTAATAATGAAATTGCTTCGAAGATTCTCTATATGAAATGTGCATTTTATTTTATCATTTCAATAAAGATATAAGGAGAGAATGCAAGATAAAGAAGAATATTATAAGGAAAGTGAAAGTGAATTGCTTGCGGTGGTTTGGACACATTGAAAGGATAAACGTTGTACGACTGACCAAAAAATATACATGGGTGTAAGAGATGGAGTGAATAGCAGGGGTCACCCCAGAAAGGGATGGCATGACCATGTGAATGATATTTTGAAAGAAGGAAATATAAGAAGCTTGAAAAATTGACGTGCGTGTATGAGACGATGCATGGATGTAAAGTAAACTAGAAATGTGTGTAAAAATAGAGGAGTATGGCGCTCGTTTCTCTCTGTTTACCCTGTTAGTGATATGGCGTGATGGTATGTATGTATTTATGTTTATAAACAAAACAAGTCTGTTTCGGAACACCATTTATAACTCAAGAAAGGTTGGACCGAATGACCGATAGTAATGATCTGATATTTTTTCGTTTCGTCTCCGCTCCGAATAGCAGAATAAATAATAATAAATTGGGAAAATATTAAGTTAAAGAATACTGAAATCAATCTAAAATAGAAAAAAATTAAATTTTTACTTACAGACACAACTAAGATGAAGAAAGTCGCCTTCATTTTTGCTTTGTATTTGAAAAATATTCAAAATATTAAATTGCAAACAATAATTGTGTTCGTTGATGAACAAATTTTTTATGAATATCCTTCAAAACTTTCTCAATATATATGTATATATCATTTCCAAGAAAAATACAATTAGATTCAATCACGCAATTGCAATTATAAAATGATTGATTTAAGTTTTCAATATGTTTGTCGTGATTTTAAATAATTGATTTCAATAATCTTAGTATTTCAATTATCCAGTATTGTGATTAAGTGTGGCACCGGCTAAGAATAGTGCTTCCATTCTTTTCTAATATTGTTTTCAGGTGTTAATAATATAAGAGTCGGGTAATAATTCAGCAGTGAGATTCACCACCCATTCTAAATGCAGAGCATTTTTAGGTGAGGCGATACGGACGCGTGGGTATACACGCTTGTGTCGTGATTCGTTTGAGAAAATGGACACCCACACACCCGTTGCTAGTCACTATATGTACATTTTGGGATATGCCGTGATGGTACGAATGAGTGAATCTCTGCCTTCGTGGCTCAGTTGGTTGGGTATCTGACTGTTGATCTATGGGTCCCGGATTCGAGTCTCGGTGAAGACACAGTTTTTAATATCGTAGGTCTCCATAATGTGTTATTTGACATAGTACCTGTTAGTTGCCTGAGAAGCTACATAAAAATAAAATCTTATAAAAAGTGACGATGCATGGATGCAGATTTTGTTTTTTTTTTACCTAAAAAAAATTTACAGTAATGGTCCGAAAGATCGCATATCTGGGCCATTCAATGAGGATAGAAAAATATCACTTGCTCCAATTAATACTGGAGGGTAAGATAGACGGTCGCCGAGGGACTGGAAGGAGACAGATGTCCTGGCTGTGAAATATCGTCTATTGTATCAAAGGCGGAACTCATGTCTAAAATTGACACTAAAGCAATGTTTCCAGATTCAACTCCTGTTATATTTAAGATCGGACAGTATTCTCATTAGTACAGTTTCAGTAGAGTGATTTTGCCTGTACGCTGATGTCTTTTTGGAAACAGATCATGATCTTTCAGATACTGCGACATATGACATACAACTGCTCTTTCGAGTAACTTTGAAAGCACTGGTAAGACAGAAATTGGCCTATAATTTCCAACATTTCCATTTTATAATTTGATGGAGCCACAAAAGAATAATTTCGCATTTGATATAATAAATATAATTTCCAGCATCATTCGGATCGAGGTTTGACTTCCTTAAAATATGTGTAATGATAGAAGTTTAAGGGTTTCTGGAACTTTCATTGTTTCGATCATCGAGAGATTTATTATTCTGGTTACCACAGGTACCAATTCTTTAACACAGATTTTTAGGAGTCATGTTGGAATCGGATCTACTGGGCATTGCTTGTTTTGACAGGCCATTATCATTTTTGATACTTCCGCTTCTGTAACGGCCTGAACAATTTCAATTTTTGCCGTTATACCTACTTTGCATTTCACAAATATTGGGTGTTTTGTTAGAGTTGTTGAAAAAGTTGCGGATATTTTCTACTTTTATGGAAAAAGAATCAGCAAAATGTTGTGCATTTAATAATGTTTTTGCTACTGAGATATCCATTTCTCTCACAATGTCCAGGTTTTTCCATAGCTTTTTTGGGTCATCTTTATCATTTTCGAATTTGTTCTTCCAGTAAGAGGCCATTTTGTATTTGGTTATGTATGCTTTTTGTGAGGTTAGTCTTTCTTGTCGTCTCGAGGTAGTTTTGAGTTTTCTTAAGATCCCTTCTCAATTCCTCATTTCCTTTTAACTCTCGCGACATTCAGAGTCATATCACCTATTATCATTGGATGGTTTTCGATTGGATATTATGCTGCGAAGCCCCTAAATTGGTGTTCTTTGACATCAAAGTTGGTAAAACTGTGAAAAATATAGTTTCTCTTTAACAAATCTACAGTTGGATTATGTATATTTCATCGATTGTTTGTCAGCATTAAATTGTGAACTATAGACCTTTTCTGTAACGATGGACCCAAGTGTTAAGAATTAAGAATTAATTAATTAATTAATTAATTTCTGTTAAGAATCTAAGGGGGATAAAATACAATCGACAATAATTAACATACAAGCCTACAGCCGGCAGTAGGGAGTTGGATTTGATTATAATTGGGAAAGAATTCTAAAAAAAACATAAAAAAATTAGGACCTAACCATACAAAATAACGCGGATCTTAGTTTGATACTTTGTCGATCTGTTAAGAGCTCATAAAAGAAAAGATTTTTTTTTCTATTTGAAAAAGTCATGATCTCGTGAATTACTTATCAATATCGTGTCTTGGTTATAATAATAAAAGGAATAAAAAATAAATTATATTTAGGTACCTTCATAGGTATAAACCCATAAATATACAACGCGGTAGGCAGGGAGAATCGATGATCCAACGTGATGTTAATCTATACAAATATTTAATATTAAATTAAAAAAACTTCTTCTTCTTCTTCTGATACCCTGTCAGGAACCCCGACACTCTGGCGAATCCCTATCTGTCCTGTGCTGCCCGGAATACCTCCTCCACAGTTCTGAAGCCCGTCCATTGCCTGATAATACGCAGCCAGGACATCTGTCTCCTTCCAGTCCCCCGGCGACCGTCTATCCCTCCAGTATTAATTGGAGCAAGTGGTATTTTTCTTCCCTCATTGTATGGCCCAGATATGCGATCTTGCGGACCATTATTGTAGACAGAAGTTGCCTGGCTGTCCTGGCTCGGCATGAGACTTAATATGACAAATAGTTCCTGAATATTTCTTCTACATCCTTCCTTCCTTTCTTTCTTCAATGCTGTGTATTTTTTCTCTTTCTTATTTGTATTTTTTTTCTCTCTCATTCAAATGTGCCAAATTAACTTTTGTGACTTCGCGTCGCGCGGGTTGGTTGGAAGAAATTGCCACATTTCAACAAACCTTTACAAACATACATCCCCTTATCAGTCTCATCAGCTCTGAATAAAACCTGCTATGATGTTTGGCCACAAAATACAGATGAATTTTTTTGTTAATGTACGAAATAAATAAAAAAAACAAAATCTTTATCCATGCACCCTCCCTTTTTATGAGATTTCATTTTTATGAAGCTTCTCAGGCAACTAACAGGAACTATGTCAATAATAACTGAACACATTCTGGAGACTTGCGATATTAATCGTATCACAGATCCAGACTGAAAACACAATTATAAACTGTGTCTTCACCGGGAATCGAACCCGGGACCCTTGGATCAACAGTCATATACCCAACCAACTGAGCCACGAAGGCCGAGATTCATTCATTCGTACCATCACGGCATAATATCCCAAAATGTGGAGTGACGAACAGCGGGTGTGAAGGTGTCCATTTCCTTATAAAACGTATCACGATACGGTGACAGGAAATTATTCGAAAAACAATTATTCGAATACTCAATTTTACGAAAATTAATTTTACGAATGGCAATTATTCGAATCAAATTTTTTCGAAAAACAATTTTACGAACACACAATTATCAGAAATTACAATTGTTCGAATTTTTATGATGTCATGTTGGTAGTATTGTGAGAGGAAGAAACCATAGATTTTTATTATAATATACTAGATGTCGTAGTTAGCAAATTTTGCATGAATCGAAGTGAGGCATTTTTCCGGGAGATTTTTGACGTTTTAGTTGGACCACGTCGTTTTTCTATAGAAAATAACGACTAATGTGAATTGTTTTCAGATTTATTTAACGTAAAAAAACACTTTGTTTATTAAGGTTTAGAGAACAGTTATCTAGGATGTGTTGAAATGTAAGGAAAACGGAAATATGTTGCCAACCAAAAGGTTAAACGGGCGATATTCCATGATTCACATTTTGCACGGAGTACTACATCTACATATTACCTATATTATAATAAAAATCTATGGAATAAACAACATGGCGAGGCACCGCGCTGTCAAAACACCAGTTTTTAAAGATTTTTAATTATTCGAATATATTTTTATTATTGCATATGCGCAAACATTGGATTTTTTCCCTGTCGGGAGTCAAAGATATTTTTTAACAGATTTTTAATTATCTCAATAGAGACGAAGTTGGAATATTTATTGTAGGAGAACCGGGAAATCAAGGCACCTACAGGGCTTACGACCTGTCATCGGCTGGTTTACGTGATCACTTTATGCGCTTGCGCAACGTTCACCAATTATGCCTTTTTAATGAGATCCCTATCAATTCAATTCAGGGGTGACTTCTATGCGAAAAATGCATTGTCACCTCACATATAAGAATTGTAGCTTTCATTATTTAGAAAAAACCAATTCTCTCAATAGATGGCGTTACAACAAAATAAATAAAAAATAATAATATTGTTGTTCATAATTTCACCCATAGATGGCTATAGTAAAAATTCCTTATTTTCAAGCGAAAAGAATTTCAGTATTACAATATATAGAAGTTTCAAAATTGAATTGATAGGGATCTCATTAAAAAGGCATAATTGGTGAACGTTGCGCAAGCGCATAAAGTGATCACGTAAACCAGCCGATGACAGGTCGTAAGCCCTGTAGGTGCCTTGATTTCCCGGTTCTCCTACAATAAATATTCCAACTTCGTCTCTATTGAGATAATTAAAAATCTGTTAAAAAATATTTTAATATAATAATGCAATGGGCTATTTCCACATTGTTTTTGCTCGATTTTCATCGAAGTACCACACCAAATATGATGACCTTCGCCTCTTATGACAAGTAACTGTCGAGCGAGGCTATGAAGGCGTTTTTGTTTGCTGTGTGTTTTTTGTATTTTATTTTCTTTTCATGGACTTGAATGATTTTTTTGAATAAAGCGTAGTTCTAAACAAATTTTAACTCATTAATTGGTCGCGCTATGGTCCTTTCCCCGTAAAATTTTGTCAACTTGTGGATTTTTTCGAAATCCCCCCGTGTATTCCTCACTCATACCGTGATAATGACAAGCCGCAATGTTTATTTCAGTTATCACCGTGAGGTATCGGTGCGACGACATGTGAAGAGTGTGTCGGTCGGATTGACCATAGCGCGACCAAATTCTTATGCCCTTTTCGGAACTCCAACATTTTTGTATAATAAAACGTAAGTACTTGATTTTTATCATATTTTTTTTCTCAAGTATGCTATCTATTAAATTTTACATGTTATTTAAAGTTTTGTGATATGAAAAAGTATATTTTTTTTCTTTTTTTAAATTTTTTTTTGATATTGATTTATTATTTTTTTAATTTTGATTTTTTTTACAGTTTAATATTGACGGTTGTTGAAAAACAATAAATTACAACAAAAAATTTTGTTTTGATTTTTATTATGGATTCAAAATATCAAAAGTTTTTCCAAATCACCTCTTCAATTATTTACTGAAAAAAATTATTTTCAGTAAATAATTGAATTTTTTTTTCAATTATTTATTTGTTTTTCCACTGGGGAGTATGCGGCTCCAGTCTGGGGACGTTATGCCCACTGCAAACAAGTTGACACTGCTTTAAATGATACCTGCTGAATCATCACAGGATGCCTTAAGCCCACTGCAGTCAAGAAACTGTATCCTCTTGCGGTAATTGCTCCACCACACATATGGCGCAATGTTATATGCCGGACGGAATTGCACAAAGCAGAAACATTTTCTACTCACTCTCTGTATGACCACGCCCCCCCTGACATAAGACTAAGATCAAGCAAAAGTTTCCTGACATCAACGCAGTCACTTCCATCTCACCCTGAGAAGAAGCCCCCGATAACTTCGTCCGCCCTAAGGAGAGTCTTCCCCCGGGCCACAACGCGGAGTGGCGTACGTGGAAGTCACTAAACAGACTGAGGACGGGCGTTGGGAGAACGTTGGATAACCTCTCTATATGGGGATTCCTGCAACAGGGATTACCAACGACATGTGACTGTGGAGAGCAGCAGACCACCGCACATTTGTGCAGCTGCCCCTCAAGTCCAGTCAACTGCACCATGCTGGGCAATGATTGTGCTATTGACGTTGCTAGACACTGGCAGAAAATTATGTGAATGCGTTGCTGACACGAAAGAAGAAGAAGACTGAAAAAATAAATAAAATAAACCTCTACTGCACCTTAAATATTCGATGTATTTAAAAAAGGTGTCACTAATATATACTTGAAATAATTATAAAACATATATTTAAGAGAAGTTTCATTTTTACTGTTTTTTTATAATAAAAAAAAACATTTTTTCCAAGACTACCGCTTTTACGGGGAAAAGACCAAAACGCGACCAAAATCGTTTCAAAATTTGGCGCTAACAAAAGAGTGTTAAAGTGTCACCTTCATTTTTCTCTTTTATTCCCCACGTATGTAGTATGATGTATGTAGCCTCATGGAAGGCAAGAGGTTTCATCAGAATCCATGATATTGAGAGTACCCAACAATAATACAACAAGTAATACCTAATAGTCTACATCGATTATATTTTACTGGCAACAAATATGTCAAAGGAGGCAACATATGTCAAAGAAGCAAAAATATATTAAATTGGTTTTCCAACAAATGTTAGTTCGAATAATTTGCTTTCGGACAATTGTCATTCTGATAACTGATTTTCGAAAAATTGTTATTCGTACAATTGAGCATTCGAACAATTGTGTTTCGAAGAATTTTCATGTAATGTCACGATACAAGCGTGTATACCCACGCGTCCGTATCGACTCACCTAAAAATGCACTGCATTCAGAATGGGTGGTGAATCTCACTGCTGAATTATTACCTAGCTCTTATGTTAACACCTATAAACAATATTAGAAAAGAATGGAAGCACTATTCTTAGCCGGTGCCACACTTTATCACAATAGTGGATAATTGAAATACTAAGATTTAATTAAAATCACGACAAACATATTGAAAACTAAAATCAATCATTTTAAAATTGCAATTGCGTGATTGAATGTAATTGTTTTTTTCTTGGAAATGATATATATATATATATATATATATATATTGAGGAAAGTTTGAAGAATATTCAGAGAAAATTTGTTCATCAACGACCACAAATTTTGGTTGAAATTTAATATTTTGGATATTTTTTCAAATATAAATCAAAAATGAAGATTACTTTCCTCATCCTAGTTGTGTCTGTAAGTAAAAATATTTATTTAAATTGATTTCAATTTTTTAAACTTAATTTTTTTCCAATTTTTATTATTATTAAGCAGAGAGAACCGAGCACCAAGATCTTCTATTTTTGCTCACATTCCTGGCTTCCTTTATATCCATGCATCGTCTCATACACCTTCGTCGATTTTTAAAACTCCTTATATTTCTTCTTTTTAAAATATCATTCACATGGTCATGCCATCCCTTTCTGGGGCAACATCTTAAATTGTTCTTCTCATTTATCTTGCATTCTCTCATAATGTCCTCATTTTTCATTCTAAGATATATCGTTCTATTACTATAGCTTATTATAATGATTTTGATGCTAATAATGTTTTTTTTTATTAAATTATAAAGCAAATCTGACCCACAAAGCAAACGGAAACAATTGTTCCATGTAAATTGTTCCCTCTCCCTATGTCGGATTTCATTATTTCGTGCCTTTTGAGGTCTAGCTACAGCAAGGACAGAAACATCGTCTTGTTGGCCATAAGGGTTAATTCCCTTAGATCAATTTTGGCGACTCGTCGAGTAAAGCAAATAAACATTCTAAAATTCTTACTTTATTATATTTAATCAAACTATCTTTTGAAAAGAATAACAAAACATGTCAGCGAGCAAAGCTTCTTTTTTTTATTCTGTTTCAAATCTAATATTATATGAATGTAATTTTTTTTTGCTCTACTGTAAAATTGCCGATTTTGACTTAGGAGGATTTCAAACGAATGCAAGGACAGACAAACTGACTAACTAATATGGCCGTGCACAAACATGTGCAAATCCAGAACGACAATCTTACGAGGTCTACTTTATTTACATACATATATAATATGCCGATATTACATTAAATTAATGAATCTCTCGAAATTCCAGGCTGTCTTGTTAGCGATGAGCGTCTCCCATACCGAAGCAGTTGGTTGCAGAGGCTGCAGTAACGGTGTAAGATGCATTAACAAATACGCATACATTCCTTGCAATATATTCAAAATTAGAGTAAGAGTGTGTGGCTTAGGTACAGTTTGCAACAATAATTATCGCTCAATTTGTATTCGTGGAAAAAGCGTTTGCTAAATATTTCAAAAAACAAAAATTGTTCTATGAAAAAAATATGTATTTATATATTTATATTGGCATATACTAATTATATGTTGTTATGTACGGCTTCATGTAATTACATTATATACAAAAATATATGTAATAATACTTAATAAATATGGATTTAAATAGCTGAGAGGTCACTGTATATTTTTATTTTCTGTTTTGGTTCAATTATGTATATTTGTTAATTATTTTGCATTTAATAACATGTAACCTTAGACCAAATTGAAATAGATCTGTCTCAGATCCATTTCCCATAGCCCAATTTTGCTGAAATTTTGTAAACCATTTTCCATAGTCTCTTGATGAAATATTGTATACACATTTTCTATCGATGACGATTTATAAAGAGGAGTGGGTTGTGTCCAACACTTAATTCTTCACAACAGTTACATTTTGTGTACACATTTGCTTTCGATAACTATTTACAAAACCGTGTGGGTTGTAATCAACACTTATGTATCTCTTTTTCCAACACCTATCAGTAAATTAATTATCAGTAGGTACCTATATATTGTATAATTAATATTCAGTTTGATGTATTAAATAAAATTATATATTATACTTTAAATGGTTTTTATGTTTTATTCACCACCCGTTCGTCTTTTTATTGGCCGACCGCACTACGATTTACCGCGGGCGGTTATTTACCGCGTCATTTTATAACACATAGAAATCATTACAACTGACTGGCGTTTTTTATTTTTTTTTTATTTTATTTTTTATTTATTTTATTGATTTTATAGAACCAACAGTTTACAATATGAAATTACAATAGGTATAATAATATTAACAGGTTATAAACCTTTTGAAGGTTCTTTTAAATAGTATAAACTAAGTATGTAATTTATTTAACAATTGCAAAAATATATTTTTAACACAGTTATCTGCATATAATATTATCTAAAATAAAAAAAAATTAAAAAGGGTTAGGAAGAGTAGTTATAAGGAGTAGGTAAGTAGGAAGAGTATTAACTATTAAGCCATCTGCATCCGCAACAAAAACGAGCCAATACTGACCGACCAGTCAGTATTGTGTTCACTAGTCAGTATATACAGTATACAGAGTACAATGCCTATGTAGGTAATTTATAATATTGTAACAAGTAGTATGCACCGAAGTTTAGCAGTTTTATTTTTATTTTGAAACAAATTGAGCGGTTTCGCGTTTTTCAGTCAAATGCGCAGCGTACAAAACGTATTGCGGTCGGTCACTTGGGCGGGACGAGAAAAAAAAATATGATTTATATGTATCATTGCATCTCAATAATATATTTTAACGTAAGAGTAACGAATATGAATTTCACATAAAATGATAGGTAAATATAGAACTCTATAGTATTAGGATGTTTGTTATAAAACAAACCTCCTAATACTATTTTTTAATTCATTTATTCGGAAAACAAACAGAATCAAATGCTATAAGTCAGAGGTGGCCGACTTGATTAGATCCAAGATCTACTGTTTACTGATTAAGCCCTGTGCGATCTACCAATCACATACTTCTTGAAATTTTTAATGAAACAGCATAGTTCAGTCACAATTAAGAAGTATTTTTTATTTTATTTAGAGGGAAAACATAAAACTGAATTTTTAATTATCTTAATAGAGACGAAGTTGGAATATATTTATTGTAGGAGAACCGGGAAATCAAGGCACCTACAGGGCTTACGACCTGTCATCGGCTGGTTTACGTGATCACTTTATGCATAAAGTGATCACGTAAACCAGCCGATGACAGGTCGTAAGCCCTGTAGGTGCCTTGATTTCCCGGTTCTCCTACAATAAATATATTCCAACTTCGTCTCTATTAAGATAATTAAAAATCTGTTAAAAAATATCTTTGACTCCCGACAGGGAAAAAAATCCAATGTTTGCGCATATGCAATAATAAAAATATATTCGATAAAACTGAAATTTATTCTTAGTAACAACTTATGTATATTAGTGTGAGCACTGCATCTGAGCATCTTCCGCTAGATTAGCAAAATCAGGTTTGTAGTTGGAAATTGCCAACCTTAAAGAATTCATTGTATGAACGTCCGTCAATCGAGAACGGTGTTTATTTTTTGTTTGTTTTAAGAAGGAAAATGCTGACTCACATAAATATGTGGAACCAAAATACGAATGCAATTGTTCAAAACATTTCTTAAAACATGCCCAGAAACCAATGCCCAGAAATCTAGATCCATAAAGTAACGTGATAACGTGAACGTAACGTGATGGGTGCAGCAGTTGGTGATTACGTTGCGCAGTCTGTTCTACGCATTTATGTATGCTTATATTTTTTTGCCTTGCCACGATCAACTGGACTAATACACGCGATCGACCGTTCGATCGTGATCGACCGATTGGCCATCCCTGCTATAAGTCATCGGTCGGGGAATTTTTAACCATTTCCCCAAAATATTTTTGCGTAAGTCGATATTACCCCTTCCCCCCATTTTGAAAAGAAGACAATCAATGTATATTTAAATAAACATTAATTATTGAATTAATTTACACGGAAAATAAAAAAAAAGTTACATGAAAATATTAAGTATGTAATAGACAAACAATATAAAATTCTCAAATTGGATCAAACAAAAACTTAGATTTTCAGGTTTCCCTTTTCAGTTTTTGGAGAAATGATGTTGCTTCATGTTTGTTGTAATTACTTCAAAATTGGGACTTTTTGGTGTAAGTAGCACCTGAATTGATTAAGTTTGTAAAAATACTAACTCACTTACTTACTCACTCAGCCTCTTCTTGAGTCCAGTATTGGACAAAGGCCTCCCGCTTGGACTTCCACTGGTCTCTGTCCTGTGCCATTCTTCGCCATTCAGGACCTGCCACTTTTTTATGTCATCGGACCATCTGCTCTGGGGCCTTCCCACGCTTCTGCTTCCCGTTCTTGGCCTCCAGTCCATCACAATTTTTGTCCATCGTCCATCTGACATCCGAGATACATGACCCGCCCAACTCCACTTTAACTCCGCTATTCTTTTGGCCACATCCGCTACTAAAAAATACTAACACGTTTATGAAATAGAAAACTAGTAAAATAATTTTATAGTATTATAGGTCATATGAAAAAATAATCGATTTTTTTTTTAAATACATGTGATAAGTCGTAAGCCTTTAAGGTTTCCTCGAGTTCCTGGTTTTTCTATAATATTCCAACTTCGTCTCTATTGAGATGTTGAAAAGTTTGATACTTAAATAAAATTATTCACAACCATGTAGACTCGCCTGACTTAGGTACTTTCTAAATTTTACTTTTACTGCCCATCACGCATTTTCAGATCTCAGTTTTTGTTCTACATATGTCGACCGACGTTACACAAACTTCTCACAAACTAACAAGACATTTAAAACACCCGATGCTGCGTTCAGATTAAAACGCCGCTCGAAAGCCTTCAGTATGATTGGTGTGAAAAACGCCATAGGCCCAGTATTTCAGTCGGCCCTTAGGAGTTTAACTCAAGTTTAACAAAAATATTGCGTATTTCAGTACCTAATCTTCCCTTAAATACGTCACTAAACGACAAATATTTAACTCAACGTTTCTGGCGGATCGCGTGTCTTAATCTTGAGTTAAGTATTGTTTCTAGTCTTTTTCGCCAGGTGGCGTACTAATCGCCGCACGCTTTAATGTTTTATTTCATTTTATACTACAAATAACTATGCATAATAATAATTATAATCATGATTTATTTTTGTTGTTAAAATAAAAGACGATATAGAAGTGGTTCATGTATTTAATATTTATTTTCTTTTTTACATAATTACATTGTATTGCCTGACAACAAACGAAATAAACTGTCAGCCATGAAACGTCAGGCATGCATTTTAAAACTTCATTTTTGCGATGTTTTTTCATCCCACTTTTTAAATTGATCCATCCTGTTTCTATATATATAATGTGTATTCTTAAATTTTCTACATAAGACACTATTTTACCATTATCACTTAGTTCCATATCCATCTGTAAAATGTACATACATTTTGCATTGAATTACTACGTACGTAGTACATATTCAATGACATTTTTTCACTACAATGTTTGATTTTAATTGAAAAAAACATCGATCGGTATAAAAAATTGAAAAAGTAACATGCTGTGTAATGAAACAAATAAAATTATGTGTTGTTATAATAATAAAATAATATTTAGTCACAGCTTCGCGTCACGTATCATTTAAGGTTATTACAATTTTGACAGATGCGTTATAGACAAGAACCATAGAAAAACGTAAAATATATCTATAGTTGAAGATTACGTAACTGACGTTTCATTTTGCACTGAAATACGCGAATGAAATTTAATCTTCCCTAAACTTTTAACTTGGATTGCTAAATCCAACGATTTAAGGGCCAACTGAAATCTCGGGCCATAATCTGCAACTTCAGGAACATTTGTAACTGACGTCGAGCGTTGAATCTGAACACGGCCCTGAATAGCTTGTGAAGGCTATCCTGACTCCTGGAATCGCACGCAGGACCTGCACCGTGCCTCACAGGACCGGGAGAGATCGTCGACGTCGAAGGGAACCTGACAGGACACAGGAAGAAGCAGAAAATTAAATAAAAAATATATAATTGCTTGATTACGGTGATGTGTGTTATCTGGATGCCAATCAAGAATTATTAAATAAACTGTAACGATTACAGAATGTCTGTATACGGTTCATTTACAATCTTAAATAATATGATCATGTTTCGACTTGTAGAAATATACTTCGTTGGCCAAAGATACGAGATCGTCGTAACATTCACATTCTGTCATTACTTTATAAGACTATTTATGATCCCTATTCACCACAATATTTAAAAAATAACGTCGTTTTCTTGTCAAGTCACGGCCTATCCCTTCGATCTGCTGAACGTACTACACTAGCTATCCCCACTCACAATACAGAAGTTTTCAGCTCCTCTTTTCAAGTACAATCAGCTAGACTATGGAATGGCCTAAGTGATGAAGTAATGTCATCTCAATCCATTCAAATATTTAAAGGTAAACTAAAAAAACTTTATCTTTCAAATAGTTCCTAAATTCCTTCTATATCCTTCCGTAACCTCCTTTTTCTCATTGCTTTGTGAGGTGTTATTTTTATTATCATTTTATTTTTAAACTCTCTTTTCATTTCTTTTCTCTTTGTAATTTTTTTTTTATAGTTCTTACTCTTTAATGTTATTTTTTATCAATTTATTTCTCCCTTATGTAATTAGTACTGTAGGTACCAATTTAACTAAGAGACTTCACGTTGCTCGGGTTGGTTGGAAGAAATTGCCTTATGGCAATTAACCTGCCTTTGTACACATGTACATAAATTATATAAATAAATAAATAAATAATTATTAATTTTTTTAGTTAATTTAGTAATCTTAAGGTGCCTACTCAATCGCGACGCCATGATCCCATATTCTCGTTAAAACAAGTAGGTACCTACCCACTAATTATCGACAAAATTCATTTCTTTGGCGTGTTTGTAACAATATAAATAATTCAATACTTAACTCACCAGAATTTGACGTATTTCAGTGTAGTATTACAGGGGCGAGAAATGTTCTTAGTGCTAAGTTCTTTAATGATATGTGATTTGTTTGTGAATATGAACTTTTTTATTGTAATTTAATATTTTCATTTTTATTGTAATTGTAACATTTATTGTAAGTAATATTATGTTTACCTCGGCTGCAGGATGAAACTTTATCAATTACAGAAACACGATGCCCCCAAGTCAAATTGAAAACGCTGTTCGTTTTCGCCAAGCGCTAATTTTTTTTGTATGGGATTTGACGTTTGTTGTTTGTTATTGTAGAAAAAATTTCTACAACAAACGTCAAATCCCATACAAAAAAAATTAGCGCTTGGCGAAAACGAACAGCGTTTTCAATTTGACTTGGGGGCAATATATTGTGATGTTTTATTTTTCATCCTGCAACTGATGGTATGTCCCAACGGTCAGCAACAGGCGGACCGCAGTCCGTTTGCGGACCGCGAAAGGTTGAACTGCGGACCGCCAAATATTGGAATGCAAGTACCTATGTACATAGTATAAAACGGTAGTCATCGAAGAATTTTGGGCCAAACATGTCCCCGAACAATATGTAAATTGCAAAAAAACTAGCTATCAATTTGGCCACAATGTTTGGTTCGACATACATATGTGAAACATCTTTCTCAAAGATGAATTTTATGGAAAACAAATATCGTTCAAGATTAACGGACGCCCACCTAGAAGACACACTTCGAATTTGTTGTTCCTCTCGAGAACTAAACTACAAAAAACTGGCTCAAGACCGTCGTTGTAATTTCTAACATTAATTTTTGGTCTTGTCTTTTATAATTCAGAATGTGATTTGAAACCTAAATATAAGTATAGTTATTATATAAGTATCATTTGTTTTTTTTTTCTGGACCTCGTTTAAATTTTCCCACAGTATTCGGACCCCACCTAAAACTACTTGCAGACCCCTGGTATGGCCTATCAGCGGAGACTTATAATTGGCTGTTTAATTGTTATCCTAATTGAAAAAAATGTAATGGATAGCTGTTGGTCTCCCAAATAATTGTAAAATAAAAAATAAAATAAAATAAATACCTATCTGCATATTTTTTGCAGGTATTGCTTATTAAAATCAATTGTGTAAACATTATTTAATTTATGTTACTTCATTTTTTGTTAAAAATAACTTGTTTGCGAATCAGTATTGTCTTTTAATTATTCTTGATTAATGTAATTTTCAAGGGCAAATAATTACGGTTAAGTTCAGGGCCGTAATTAGGTGCATCATTTAATTTTCATTTATCAATATGCTCGTTTTGAGCTTCAGCATTTTCAATGCTACAGAGGGATAGCTGGTAGTCCACTTCGCAATAGTAGTAGACCTCAGAAAACAGACCTTAAGGTTTACATAAAAGAAGGACAAGAAATAAATATTTAGTCGTAGGTATAAAGGTGTATATAGGTGTACAATTGATAATCAAATAATTGAGGCTGTTGAAGAATATGTATACCTTGGACATAATATAAAATTAGGAAAGGATAACCAGACAGCAGAAATACCCAGAAGGATCGGACTAGGTTGGGCAGCGTTTGGGAAACTTAAACATGTCCTAAAAAACAGAGATATTCCCACATGTCTGAAAAGAAAAGTGTTTGAAACATGTATCCTGCCTGTGCTAACGTATGGTCTAGAGACTATCACGCTAACTGCGAGGACCATACATAAGCTAAAATGCACTCAGAGATCCATGGAAAGGCAAATGATAGGCGTAAGTCTAAGAGATAAAATTAGAAATGAAGAAATCAGACGTCAGACAAAAGTTGTTGATGTCATGGATCGAGTTGCAAAACTTAAATGGCAATGGGCAGGTCATGTTGCCAGATAGGATACGGACAGATGGGCACCCAGAATACTAAATTGGAGACCATGGGATTTGAAAAGGGGAATAGGCCGGCCCCAGAAAAGGTGGGCCAATGATATTGTCCCTGTCGCTGGAAACAGATGGGTTCAAAAAGACCAAAAAAAGACGAGTAGATGTTTTAAGAAAAGGCCTACATCCAGCAGTGGAGAGATGGCTGAAGGAAGAAGAAGAAGAAGGTGTATGGAGATATCATGTTAAAAGGATGAATCCAGAAAGGCTGCCAAAGATTGTAATGCGCGAAATACCAGAGGGACGCCTACCACCGGGAAGACCATCAAAGAGATGGAGGGAGAGCTGGACATCCTCGTCCCAGGACCTGTAAAAACAGATCACAGATCTAAAATAAGAGGAACAAGAAGAAGATATAGGTGTATCATAAATATGGAATGAGGTGAAATAAAATGATTAAATTTCCATTATTTTTACATACTTTTTATAATAACAAACAAAAACACTATATTAAAACGAGTTGGTTGTGACCAACGCTAAACTCCTCACAAACAAGTCACTCCATAAAATATTCAAATTTTGTATGGAAAATATTCAGAATTTTCATGAAATGAGTTTGTCAATTTTTATTTAACTAAATAAAAACACGGATTTCATTTAGTATTTAGGTCGGACTCTGCATTCTGGCCTATTAGTGTCGTCGTGGTGATATGTAATGGTTTTCCATTACATATCACTGGTCTTTTTAGATATTGTGTAGGTATAGGAGACTACCATACAAATTGTACGAAGCGATGTCGTCACTAAATTCAATTTTTATAAAAATTTATAAAAAAAAATTAAGATACACTACTACAATGTTTTTATCTTTTATAGAATATTTAATTATCTAGTTGGGGTGTTACGGCTTTTTTAAAACTTTGGAAATATATGCAAAAAAACACATAAATTTATCTTAAAAAAAAAGTTTTAGTAAAAAAAATTTTTTTCAAAAAAATTCCATTTTTTTTTCAGAAAACTTTTGTTTATATATATATATATATATATATATATATATATATATATATATATATATATATATATATATATATATATATATATATATATATATATATATATATATATATATATATATATATATATATATATATATATATATATATATATATATATATATATATATATATATATATATATATATATATATATATATATATATATATATATATATATATATATATATATATATATATATATATATATATATATATATATATATATATATATATATATATATATATATATATATATATATATATATATATATATATATATATATATATATATATATATATATATATATATATATATATATATATATGAAATTATTATTATCTTTGGGGTTATCCCGCGTCAAAATCAGATCCTTGGAAGGATCTTTCGTCAACCGACGTTTCGCCTGGATCACACCAGGCATCTTCAGGGCCTTGTTGATAGATTCTCGCTTCGTGTGTCAGTGCAAGCACGTCCGTTCGAGCCGAGAACCTAGCACCAAGTGAAGATTGGAAAGTTAAAGTTTAAACTGTTGGGGTAGATGGGTTTTCCCCGCTTTTGTTCGCCTTAATGGCTTTTGACTGGCTTCTGGTGATTCGCCTCACGCTTAATGATGTATCTATTGTATTAATTTTATTTGTTTGGAGTTTAACATTTAATGGGTTTACTGTAATGGGATTTTTATTGCTGTCAATTTCTGAGGTATTTAATGAATGTTTTATAATGTTATTTTTATTTTTATTGTCGATTCTATTTTTATGTAAGATATTTTTCCAGGCCAGCGGGAGACGCACACCATCGTCTCGATTATTCACGACATTCTTCCTTTTGTAAATTTCGATTGCCTCTCTATAAATTCTTACTGTTTCTGTGTTAATACTTGCAACTACGCGTGCATTATCGAAATCGATTTGGTGTCCTTCGTTCAGAGTATGTTGGACTAGTGAAGACGTTAATTTTCTATTGTTTGAATCCACTCTATGCTCCGCGACCCTGGCTGATATTTTTCTGTTACTTTTTCCCACGTATGTCTTGTCGCATGATTTACATGGTATTTCGTATATGCCATGAGACTCTAGAGGGATTTTGTCTTTTACATTTCGCAGAAGGGTTGATATTTTATTTTCTGTTCTAAAGACTGTTCTAATATTATGTTGATTTAGAAGGCGACTGATTTTATCTGTGGTTCCTTTTATGTATGGTAAAAAAGCTGTAGCTAACGGTTTTTCAGAAATAGTTTTATCAATTTTTATGACGTTTTTATTAGTTTGACGTTTGACTGCTTTATTTATAACAAAATTGGAGAAGCCATTACATTGCAGGGTTTTTTTGAGGTTATTTAATTCATTCTGTTGGTGGTCGGAGTCGGTTATTTTTATAGCTCTGGAAACTAATGTATTAGCTACCGATGCAATTTGTGCCGGGTGATGGTTAGAGGATGCATGTAGATATCTATCTGTATGTGTGGCTTTCCGGTAAACCGTATGACCAAGGCTACCGTCATCCTTCTTAATAACTAGGACGTCTAAAAATGGTATTTGATTATTATTTTCTAATTCCATTGTAAATTTTATATCGCTGTGGAGCCCGTTTAAATAAATTAGAAATTTGTTCAGTTCCTCCAATCCGTGGGGCCATATTATGAACGTATCATCTACGTATCTAATCCAGAGTTTCGGTTTCAAATGTGATTTTTCTAAGGCGTCTATTTCAAATTTTGTCATAAAAAGATTTGCAACCGGCGGTGAAAGAGGCGAACCCATTGGTGCTCCTTTAATCTGTTTGTATATTTTATCGTCATAAATGAAAAATGTATTATTTAAGCAATGTTCTATCAATTCAGTTATGTCTTTTGATGGTTCACAAATTTCTTTTACTGCGGAAAGTGCCTCATCGGTAGGTATGTTGGTAAAAAGTGACACAATATCAAAACTAACAAGAATATCTGTTTTTTCTAACTTTTGGTCTTCTATTATTTTAACGAAGTGTTCCGAGTTTTTTACGTAAGAGTTTGCTAGTTCTACATCCGGTTGTAAATATTTCGATAGGTATTTTGAAAGCGATTGGAGGGGCGATCCTACTGAACTCACTATGGGCCTAAGTGGAACATTGTCTTTATGGATTTTTGGTAAACCATACAATTTGGGGAAGCGGGATGATTTTTCGCGCGGTATCAATGATTTCTTTAAGTCTTCGTTTAGTTTTGATGCTATTATTTTAGATTTTGTTGTTTTTTCTAGGTATGTAATTGGATTTTTGTTATGAAGTTTGTATGCCGGATCATTTAATATATTAGTCATTTTAGAGTGATATTCTTCGCTTTTCATAATCACTGTGGCATTGCCTTTATCCGCTGGAAGTATAATTATATCTGTATTTGAACGTAATTCTTTGAGAGCTCGGGCTTCGTTTCTTGTAATATTACTTTTAGGTGGAAGTGACTTTCTAAGAATGTGGCATGTTTCTTGGCGAATAGTTTCAGCCATATTTTCGTTTAATTTATGTAACGCGGATTCTATTCCTGTAATGATCTCTTCATTAGGTATTTTGGGTGGTACTACGCCGAAATTAAATCCTTTAGACAAAACCGAAGTCATGTCGTCATCTAGTTGAAAATCAGTTAAATTATGAATCAGTTTACTCGAATCTAGTGTCGGTTGGGGTTTCTGTATTTTATTTTGAAAACGATTGAATTTATTAATTTGCCGGTCGGTATTTATTTGCGTATTATTTTGAATTCGGAGCTCAATGACATTATCTAACATGTCCCATAACAATGGGTGTAAAGTATTAGCGAGTTTTAAATGAATTTGAAATATTTCTTTACCTATATAATCTAGTTTAAAACGAATATTTTTAATTTCATCTCTGATTAAAGCAAAACTAGTATTATTAAGGATTTGACTCACCGAATGTCTGCTTACTTGTTTAAACTTTAACTTTTTGTTTAAAGTTTAAACAACAGTTTAAACTTTAACTTTCCAATCTTCACTTGGTGCTAGGTTCTCGGCTCGAACGGACGTGCTTGCACTGACACACGAAGCGAGAATCTATCAACAAGGCCCTGAAGATGCCTGGTGTGATCCAGGCGAAACGTCGGTTGACGAAAGATCCTTCCAAGGATCTGATTTTGACGCGGGATAACCCCAAAGATAATAATAATTTCATATTTTCAAATACCCGTGAAAACCTTTCTAGTAACATATATATATATATATATATATATATATATATATATATATATATATATATATATATATATATATATATATATATATATATATATATATATATATATATATATATATATATATATATATATATATATATATATATATATGAAAAAGAATTTTCTGGGTTAACCCGTGTCAGATAGTCCTGAGAAGGACTGTTTAAGACCTGACGTTTCGCCCGAATATCATCGGGCATTGTCGAAGGAACGCAACGAAAACCGAGCGAGAACGAACGCGCGTGAAACACGACCGCACACACCTAAGGCTTTCCGTCAAGTGAGAAGCGCCAGTCTATGCATGAGCGTAGAGGTAGCGAGCGGGTAGGTTCCCCTCCCCCCTCCACCCCTTCGAGTGGCAGAACATAGAGTGGACGTCAAAAATAAGAAGTTAACTTCGTCGTTAGTCCAACACGTTCTTAACGAAGGCCACACTATTGATTTCGAAAATTCATCCACCATCGCCAACTTAAATTCCGAACCACAACGCATATACAGAGAGGCAATTGAGATTTTCAAACATGCAAATAATATGAACAGCAGAAATGACGCGATAAGAATTCCTCAAACATGGACAAATATTCTAGACAGTAATACTCATAAAACTAAAGTAATAATTAGAAATTCAATACCTCCACACATAACAAAACAAACAATATTTGAAAAACCCACTATTAAAATGACAACTCGTTCACAAAGTCGGCTTAACGGTACAAATAATAGAACAAATAGCTAATAGGTGCGGGGAGTGAAGGGGTGGAGGGGGGAGGGGAACCTACCCGCTCGCTACCTCTACGCTCATGCATAGACTGGCGCTTCTCACTTGACGGAAAGCCTTAGGTGTGTGCGGTCGTGTTTCACGCGCGTTCGTTCTCGCTCGGTTTTCGTTGCGTTCCTTCGACAATGCCCGATGATATTCGGGCGAAACGTCAGGTCTTAAACAGTCCTTCTCAGGACTATCTGACACGGGTTAACCCAGAAAATTCTTTTTCATCTTATACCCGTGAAAACCTAAAAGTTAACATATATATATATATATATATATATATATATATATATATATATATATATATATATATATATATATATATATATATATATATATATATATATATATATATATATATATATATATATATATATATATATATATATATATATATATATATATATATATATATATATATATATATATATATATATATATATATATATATATATGTTATAATATTTTTATCTCGGTTTTCCGTGTCAGTAGGTCTTGACTAAGACCATTTGTCTTCCGACGTTTCGCCTGAATATCACCAGGCATTTTCAAGGACTTAACGAAAAGCACGCGCGCGACACACGTCTACTCACACTGAAAGCTCACCGTCAAGTGACTCGTAGCGTACAAGATGGCCGCTTATGTCAAATATTGTTAGCGCGACGTGATTGGCTTGTGACACGCCCACCTGCTGTCGTGTTCGTTGGTAATAATATTTTATCATTATTTTTGTGTTGTGATTTATTGTTAATTTTAGTTGTGACATTAATATTACTAGTTGCATGTAACACATGAGATCCAACTGTCGATAGCGATAGTATGTATAGTTGAAGAATATGTACCAAACTATAAATCCATAGATACAAATTATTGAATATTTTCAGATATTTTGTTTTCTATACAACATATGTAGGTATGTATGTCAAGATAGGATAGTATGGAGGAAGATCCTTTTTCCTACCCAGAATATGCAAATAGCATGATGGTATGTATGTATGTTTGGAGATGAAGTATCAAACTATTAAGTCTTCTTACATATTGTGTATAGGCGACTGCCATACAAAATGTATGAAGCGATGTCGTCACTAAATTCAATTATTAAAAAAATTGTTAAAAAAAAATTGAGATCTTCTACTACAATGTTAATATTTTTTATAGAAAATTAAATTGTCTAGTTGGGGTGTTTCGGCTTTTTTCGATAATTGTAAAAGTTTTGGAAATATAGGCAGTTAAACTCATAAATTTATCATAAAAAAAATATTTTTCTTAATAAAAAATGTTTGAGAAACCCTGGAATTTTTTTGAAAAAACTAGTTTGAGATTATGTATTTGTCTATGTTTGTACCAATTTTCAGCGTTCTAGCGTTTATGGTTTCTGAGATATATGGAAAAATAAAATAAAAATTCAAAAGTTGATAACCCCTGACTGAAACAAAAATTCAAAATTCCGAGTATAAAAGTTTTGTAGGCCTATAACTGTTTATATATTCTGAAATTTTAGGCTCTGTAAATTGAGCGGATCAAAAGTTATAAGGGGGGGACGGACACACACACACACAGACACACAGACACACAGACACACGAAATGTTCTACTCCGAATTCTGAGTAAATCCGTGTATGGAACATATATGCTGCGAAGCCTCTAAGTTGGTGTTTTTTGACTTCAAAGTTGGAAAAGCCGTGAAAAAAGTAGACCTCTCCATACAATTCTCGCGTATTCTGGCTTGATACATTGTCGATATGTTAAGAGAACAAAGTTCTCCTGAACAAATCGACAGTTGGATTATTGTTGTGTTTTGGGGTTATTTTCGCTATGGTATTATTAATATTACTAGTTGCATGTAACACATGAGATCCAACTGTCGATAGCGATAGTATATATAGTTGAAGAATATGTACCAAACTATAAACCCATAGATACAAATTATTGAATATTTTCAGATATTTTGTTTTCTATACAACATATGTAGGTATGTATGTCAAGATAGGATAGTATGGAAGAAGATCCTTTTTCCTACCCAGAATATGCAAATTGCATGATGGTATGTATGTATGTTTGGAGATGAAGTAACAAACTATTAAGACTTCTTACATATTGTGTATAGGCGACTGCCATACAAAATGTATGAAGCGATGTCGTCACTAAATTCAATTTTTAAAAAAATTGTTAAAAAAAAATTGAGATCTTCTTCTACAATGTTAATATTTTTTATAGAAAATTAAATTATCTAGTTGGGGTGTTTCGGCTTTTTTCGATAATTGTAAAAGTTTTGGAAATATAGGCAGTTAAACTCATAAATTTATCATAAAAAAAATATTTTTCTTAATAAAAAATGTTTGAGAAACCCTGGAATTTTTTTGAAAAAACTAATTTGAGATTTTGTATTTGTCTATGTTTGTACCAATTTTCAGCGTTCTACCGTTTATGGTTTCTGAGATATATGGAAAAATAAAATAAAAATTCAAAAGTTGATAACCCCTGACTGAAACAAAAATTCAAAATTCCGAGTATAAAAGTTTTGTAGGCCTGTAACTGTTTATATATTCTGAAATTTTAGGCTCTGTAAATTGAGCGGATCAAAAGTTATAAGGGGGGGACGGACACACAGACACACACACACACAGACACACACACAGACACACAGACACACACACAGACACACACACACACAGACACACGAAATGTTCTACTCCGAATTCTGAGTAAATCCGTGTATGGAACATATATGCTGCGAAGCCTCTAAGTTGGTGTTTTTTGACTTCAAAGTTGGAAAATCCATGAAAAAAGTAGACCTCTCCATACAATTCTCGCGTATTCTGGCTTGATACATTGTCGATATGTTAAGAGAACAAAGTTCTCCTGAACAAATCGACAGTTGGACTAGTTGCATGTAACACATGAGATCCAACTGTCGATAGCGATAGTATGTATAGTTGAAGAATATGTACCAAACTATAAACCCATAGATACAAATTATTGAATATTTTCAGATATTTTGTTTTCTATACAACATATGTAGGTATGTATGTCAAGATAGGATAGTATGGAAGAAGATCCTTTTTCCTACCCAGAATATGCAAATTGCATGATGGTATGTATGTATGTTTGGAGATGAAGTAACAAACTATTAAGTCTTCTTACATATTGTGTATAGGCGACTGCCATACAAAATGTATGAAGCGATGTCGTCACTAAATTCAATTTTTAAAAAAATTGTTAAAAAAAAATTGAGATCTTCTTCTACAATGTTAATATTTTTTATAGAAAATTAAATTATCTAGTTGGGGTGTTTCGGCTTTTTTCGATAATTGTAAAAGTTTTGGAAATATAGGCAGTTAAACTCATAAATTTATCATAAAAAAAATATTTTTCTTAATAAAAAATGTTTGAGAAACCCTGGAATTTTTTTGAAAAAACTAATTTGAGATTTTGTATTTGTCTATGTTTGTACCAATTTTCAGCGTTCTACCGTTTATGGTTTCTGAAATATATGGAAAAATAAAATAAAAATTCAAAAGTTGATAACCCCTGACTGAAACAAAAATTCAAAATTCCGAGTATAAAAGTTTTGTAGGCCTGTAACTGTTTATATATTCTGAAATTTTAGGCTCTGTAAATTGAGCGGATCAAAAGTTATAAGGGGGGGACGGACACACAGACACACACACACACAGACACACACACAGACACACAGACACACACACAGACACACACACACACAGACACACGAAATGTTCTACTCCGAATTCTGAGTAAATCCGTGTATGGAACATATATGCTGCGAAGCCTCTAAGTTGGTGTTTTTTGACTTCAAAGTTGGAAAATCCATGAAAAAAGTAGACCTCTCCATACAATTCTCGCGTATTCTGGCTTGATACATTGTCGATATGTTAAGAGAACAAAGTTCTCCTGAACAAATCGACAGTTGGATTATTGTATTGTTTGTCATATAAAATGTTCTTCCAGGTACTAGGCAAACGAACTCCGTCGTCCCGATTGTTCATTATATCCCTTCTCTTATATATTTCTATAGCTTCCCTGTAAATTCTGAGAGGTTCACTGTTTACACTTGCTATTATTTTTGAATGGTCAAAATCTATTGTATGTCCTTCTGTGAGCGAGTGTTGTACAAGTGAGGATGTAAGTTTTTTGTTTCTCATGTCGACTCTGTGCTCCGCTATTCGTGCTTCAACTTTTCGATTGGTTCTTCCTACATAAGTCTTATTGCACGATCCGCACGGTATTTCATATACTCCATGAGCTTCAAGTGGAATGATAACAATAAATCACAATTCTTCTTAGCGATCTCATTTCAACTGCATTTATTCTACTTTCGTGCGACTTCTGCCATGTCCAGGTCTCACTTGCATACGTCAGGGTTGGCACTACGATTGCGTTATGAATGGCAACTTTAGCATCTTTATATATGTTGCGATCATTCATAACTGGTCTAAGTGCTCCATTCACTCTGTTTCCTGCCATAACTCTTCTTTCGATCTCCTTATCAATCCGTCCATTCCGTTGAAACATGCTTCCCAGATATATTTACTCGTCGACTTGCTCGAATCATTAGTTCTCTACTTTTATTTGGCACGCTGTTCTGCTTTCACTCTTCTCAAACACCAATAATATGATACGTGATTAAATAGTGAAAATTTCGACTATTTTATTCGAAAGAGGAAATGAAATACTTCTTCGTTTATCTATCATTTCGCGTATTATGGGAACATGTGTACCTCAAGTTAATAGATCCAGGAAAGGCAGCCATTTAAAAATTAATATGATACAACATGCATAGAAAAACAACATAATATTTACTGGATGTACCGGAAAATTTTATGAAATCTTACAAAATTTAATTCACATGATTAGTTTATGAATGATTATAGGTTAATAACTCCCAGAAGGTTCTAAATAAGATTCTCGTTCCATTTTAGTACCGTTATCAATGTAAACGTCAAAAGAGTAATTAATGCGAAATTCGTCCGTGTCAATATGCGTCTCTTTTTCGTGTAAAGCGCTGTCTCCTTTTCTCTCGTTGAGACCATTCTCAAAACAACGGGATAGCTGTCTCGAAGCAATTTCAACTCTTCTATACATTTCGAGACCGGTCTTGAGATTAAGCTCAGTGACTTTTGTTTCTTTTAAACCATTTTGGTTGAGAACGTGTTCTCAAGACCAGTCTCAAGCTGGAGAACGAATCAATAATTCGGGCCTTAGATACTATGTAGTGGAGAGTTGGGTGTTGGCCACAACCCACTCGTTTTTTTTATTACGTTTAAAAATGTGGCATTATATGACTGCGTATAAAACTAAAAAAAAACATTTAACTCTGTATTAAAAAATACATACACATCGACTCCAATTAGGTAAATATTTGATATTAAGAATGACATTAATTTAACCAAGTGTTTTATATAAAATGTAGATTTTTTAAATTTATAAGCTAGTTAGAGTTGCATACTTGGGAATACCGAAGACATAATTTTTTTTTTTTATATTTATTCGTTGAATTTTACTAATAGTTTCAATATGAAATCGATTTTCTTTTTCTTCGCCGTATTGGTAAGTATATTTAATTATTCTTTTTCTTTTTGTAGACCCGTTGGTCTTTACCTACCTAATACAAAACCTTTGCCTCCTGAGATGATGAAGTCCAACTATTCTATCATCTCTAGAGTGGTCTTCTGGACGATGGCATACCATTCAAACTCTAGAGTGGTCTTCTGGACGATGGCATACCATTCAAACTCTAGAGTGGTCTTCTGGACGATGGCATACCATTCAAACTCTAGAGTGGTCTTCTGGACGATGGCATACCATTCAAACTCTAGAGTGGTCTTCTGGACGATGGCATACCATTCAAACTCTAGAGTGGTCTTCTGGACGATGGCATACCATTCAAACTCTAGAGTGGTCTTCTGGACGATGGCATACCATTCAAACTCTAGAGTGGTCTTCTGGACGATGGCATACCATTCAAACTCTAGAGTGGTCTTCTGGACGATGGCATACCATTCAAACTCTAGAGTGGTCTTCTGGACGATGGCATACCATTCAAACTCTAGAGTGGTCTTCTGGACGATGGCATACCATTCAAACTCTAGAGTGGTCTTCTGGACGATGGCATACCATTCAAACTCTAGAGTGGTCTTCTGGACGATGGCATACCATTCAAACTCTAGAGTGGTCTTCTGGACGATGGCATACCATTCAAACTCTAGAGTGGTCTTCTGGACGATGGCATACCATTCAAACTCTAGAGTGGTCTTCTGGACGATGGCATACCATTCAAACTCTAGAGTGGTCTTCTGGACGATGGCATACCATTCAAACTCTAGAGTGGTCTTCTGGACGATGGCATACCATTCAAACTCTAGAGTGGTCTTCTGGACGATGGCATACCATTCAAACTCTAGAGTGGTCTTCTGGACGATGGCATACCATTCAAACTCTAGAGTGGTCTTCTGGACGATGGCATACCATTCAAACTCTAGAGTGGTCTTCTGGACGATGGCATACCATTCAAACTCTAGAGTGGTCTTCTGGACGATGGCATACCATTCAAACTTTTTTTTTATATACTAGTTGCATGTAACACATGAGATCCAACTGTCGATAGCGATAGTATGTATAGTTGAAGAATATGTACCAAACTATAAACCCATAGATACAAATTATTGAATATTTTCAGATATTTTGTTTTCTATACAACATATGTAGGTATGTATGTCAAGATAGGATAGTATGGAAGAAGATCCTTTTTCCTACCCAGAATATGCAAATTGCATGATGGTATGTATGTATGTTTGGAGATGAAGTAACAAACTATTAAGTCTTCTTACATATTGTGTATAGGCGACTGCCATACAAAATGTATGAAGCGATGTCGTCACTAAATTCAATTTTTAAAAAAAATTTAAAAAAAAAATTGAGATCTTCTACTACAATGTTAATATTTTTTATAGAAAATTAAATTATCTAGTTGGGGTGTTTCGGCTTTTTTCGATAATTGTAAAAGTTTTGGAAATATAGGCAGTTAAACTCATAAATTTATCATAAAAAAAATATTTTTCTTAATAAAAAATGTTTGAGAAACTCTGGAATTTTTTTGAAAAAACTAATTTGAGATTTTGTATTTGTTTATGTTCGTACCAATTTTCAGCGTTCTACCGTTTATGGTTTCTGAGATATATGGAAAAATAAAATAAAAATTCAAAAGTTGATAACCCCTGACTGAAACAAAAATTCAAAATTCCGAGTATAAAAGTTTTGTAGGCCTGTAACTGTTTATATATTCTGAAATTTTAGGCTCTGTAAATTGAGCGGATCAAAAGTTATAAGGGGGGGACGGACACACAGACACACACACACACAGACCCACAGACACACACACAGACACACAGACACACACACAGACACACACACACACAGACACACGAAATGTTCTACTCCGAATTCTGAGTAAATCCGTGTATGGAACATATATGCTGCGAAGCCTCTAAGTTGGTGTTTTTTGACTTCAAAGTTGGAAAATCCATGAAAAAAGTAGACCTCTTCATACAATTCTCGCGTATTCTGGCTTGATACATTGTCGATATGTTAAGAGAACAAAGTTCTCCTGAACAAATCGACAGTTGGAAAACGATTAATTAAATATATTTAGTACGCAATAGAATAAATATGTTCAAACAAAGTCTTATTTATTTCTAAAACCGATCTTTAGAGTGTTTTTATAATGATACTATTTCAGCATACGGTTGTACACAAATATGCACACTAAATTACGGGCTTGCCTACTCCGAAAACTCTAGGCACGCTCCTAGAGTTTTCGGAGTAGGCAAGCCCTGAAAGATAATTTTGAAATGTCGTTAATTTTATATTTTTTTAGCATCGTTGTTCATTTGAGTGGCCATGAAAATATTTTAAAATCACATGCCAAAATAATATTTACATTTGTGGCCATGTCAAGCATCGTATCTACATACGGTTCAATTTCATAATCTTGTAGTAGGTACTTATGATTTTAATGAAACACAAAAAAATATTAGGTCTAGAAATTGGATGTCCTCAAGGTTCTGTTCTCGGTCCACTTCTTTGGAACATTCTTTTCGATGATCTATTGGATCTTCCTCTTCCGAGCAACTGTATAATTCAAGCATATGCTGATGATGCTTACATTATGATTCGTGCTGATTCTCGCAGATCAATCGAGAACTCAGCCACCCAAGCGCTGAGCTTTGTTTCTGACTGGGGTATAAAAAACAAGCTATGCTTCGCTCCGAACAAGACTTATGGCCTGGTATTTAAGGGCATACTTCGCAGACGGCCGTCCATCCAGTTTCTAGGAACTAATATTGTCTTTCGAGACCAAGTCACCTGTCTCGGAGTTATTCTAGAAAGGGGACCGAGTTTCAAAAATCATGCCAAATCATGTGTAGATAAGGCTAAGTTTGCTTTCATTAAAATAGGACACCTCGCCAAAGCAAGCTGGGGTCTGCAATTTCCTATCGCCCGCCTCTTCTACAAAGCCGTTTATCTTGGCATCGCTTGCTATGCGGCAGGCTGTTGGTCTAACGCCTGCGAGTTTCAGCATATTCGAAGAACCTTGCTTTCAGGCCAAAGATTCGCTCTCATTGCACTATCCAAAGCTTACAGAACAAGCCCCACCGAAGCCCTGCCAATTTTGACAGGCTTAACCCCCCTTGATCTTGAAATTCAACGTAGAGGTGCTATTTTCAATTTATTGCGAGGCCGTCCTTCTGTCGTCGGTGACACTTCTTTTCACCCCCCTGAAAGTCGAATGTCTCGAAGCTCAATTAAGAGAAACGTGAGCGACACTCTACTAAACATTTGGCAAAACCGCTGGACGACCTGTCTAGTTGGTAGAGTTACCTTTTTATTTTTTCCTGACGTGAGGTCGCGACTGAAATCTCCTTGGGTTGTTCCAGACTTTTGGACTTCTCAATTTCTCACAGGACACGGTAACTTTAAAAGCTATCTCCATCGCTTCAACATTGCTCCCTCTTCCTCATGTCAGTTTTGTCAATGTCCGGACCAAACTTCGGATCACATCCTTTGGGAGTGTTCCCACCCAATTGTGTCCTCTTACAGATCGGAGCTCCTCGTTGCTGTCCGTGGGCCTCTTCAAGGTCCCATTGGACATGCGGACTTAGTGATCTCGAAGAACAATTACAAAGCCTTCAAACGATTTTGCCATAGATACGGTGCCTTATTATCCGAATATTCTCACTGACTTTTCTGTTTTCAGAGATCTTGGTCACTTCTCTGATGCCCTATATATATATGGATCTGAAGTCGCCGACAGTCCGCAAGTGTGAATCTCAATTCGCACTTGTTGATTGTTCTTTTTGCACCAAGGTGCCGAGATTGCTAATCTAGAGGGCTCCATGAGCTACTCTTCGTGCCATGCATTGTTTTTTTTTGTCATTCATTCTAGCGTTCTGCGAAGGGGCCGTTGACAGTCCCCATATGCGGAGCGGGTGGTGGTGGGAGTAGCGATAGGTCTAGAAATTCATAGGCAAGCCAAGATTTTCGTCTTCTATAAGCAATTTCGCTACTGTTAAAATAAATTAAGTATCAATATTTCTTTTATATCGATATTTTTATTTCGCATATCAAATAAAGTTAATATTATAATTACTATGAATCTTTTTTTTATTATTTAGGTATGTTGCCCAAGATGATTTGTGGCATTTTTCAGACATTTAAATTTAAAGCGAAAAATTCAATCTGTTCAGACAATCATCAAGTTTTTTCAAACGATCAATTAAATTACGCGCAACCGATCCTTCCTCATGACGTTGTCATCCATTCGCTTCGAAACCTGTCACATTAAACAACTCTTCCCTGATGGGCTAGTCTGGTCCGACCGGCGACATGAAAACCCTAGTGATTACCCATATCATGGATATAATTATCATGGAGTTCTATCACATCTAAAGATATTATAGAACTCCATTATGATAATAATATCCATGATATGCGTTATCACTAGGGTTTTGATTTCGCCGGTCGGACCAGACTTTTAACTATTTAACTCCTTCCCGACTACTCCCGAGTTCTGAAACTTTCAGGATTATTGTATTGTATTACCGTTTGCATGTTTGAACTGTTTCCAGCTTGATTCATTTAATGATTTGATATAATTGAACATTCTTCAATGATCTTTGTACGTGTTTCAGGTATTTCTCCTATCATTTTACACATCTCCTACTGAGTCCGTTGGCTGTAAAGGTTGTAATTATGGCATCAAGTGTATTAGCAGAACTGCCTATATCACCTGCAATATTTGGAGGCCAAGATTTGGAGTTTGTCTTGGTGGATCAGTTTGCAACAATAACTATCCTAGAATTTGTATATACGGCGACAGCTTGTGCTAAACAAACGTAAAACATAAAGAAAATTAATAACAAAAAATAAAAAAGATGTACACCTACAAAAATTTATCATTTTTTAACTAGGTACAATAAAAAAATTTAAATATATACTTTTTTTAATGTGGTTCTTAATTCATTTTGCTTTTACTGTGTGAATTGTACTGCAAATAAGAAACAGAATATGTTGTAATGTCCAAAACATTACAACATATTCTGTTTTGAAACATGTAGCTTAGTACTGGATTACCTTGTTGCCATGTAGCTGATTACTGAAATTCCGAGTCACCATGTAGCTGAGTACTGAATTACCGAGTCACCATGTAGCTGAGTACTGAATTACCTAGTCATCATGTAGCTGAGTACTGAATTACCGGGTAACCACTGAGTGCTGAATAACCGAGTACCGAGTATTAAGCCGTTTTATTGATTCCATCCAATTCCCTTATAATATCGATACCAGTATATTCTATTTGTTTTTTTTTATTTATTATGGAAAAACTAACAGCTACTCGTTTATATTAACATTATTCTCACCCTACTCGCTCGTTTTATAATAACATTATTCTCACCCAACTCACTCGTTTTATAATAACATTATTCTCACACAACTCACTCGTTTTATAATAACATTATAAAACGAGTGAGTTGTGGTCAACGTTAAACTCTCCACAAGTAACTACATAGAGTATGTATGTAGGTATTCAAATTTCTTGGTTGGGAAGGAGCATATGACAATATTTTAAACCAAGTTAGAGTTGTAGAAAAAGTAATCACAAAGGTTATACTTAAGAAAACACACACTTTCCCCACTACAACACTATTTGATATATTCAAAGTACCCAAAGTAGATAATATTTATAAAAAAGTGTCTATTTTGCAAATTTTCAAAGATAATATTTTACAAAAATTTGAAAAAAAAATAAGTCTGCGATTCCAAAATGATTTTAAAATACTCAAATATAATACAAAACAACTACATTTATTTGGGAATTAAATGTTTCAATTGCCTCCCAAATGAATTAAAGCAGATAAAAAAGTTTAAAATATTTAAACAAAAAATAAAATTGCACTTGACAAAACGGGTGGTGGTGGGGGAAGAATATATTTGATCAAGTTGGCACCTACTTCTTATATCTGGAAAATCTCTAATAAATTTATTTTACAATAAAAATGAGTTTTGATTTATTTTCATTATGCATATGAAGCTAAGAAGAATCTATAATAGAACGATGTAAAAAAAAATCATTAATATGTACATGGAATGAAAGTGAACACATTGAGATGGTTTGGCCATACGGGGAGAATGAATGAGGAACGCCTGACGAAGAAAATACACATTGCGGACAGGAATGGAATGAAAGGTCGGGGCCGCTCAAGGAATGGATGACATGTCCATGTGAACGGTATTGTCAGAAGCGTGAACAACAGACAGACATGAATGAATGTCGACGAATGAGGGACATGGCGTGATGGTATGTACATATATATGTATCATATCATTGATGAAAAAATGCTGTTAAGAACCCACATTGATAATATTGTGGAAAAAGCATTCAAGCAGCTGGGTTATATACTGAGAATATCTAAACCTTTTCAATCTAGTGACACTTTAAAATTGTTATATTTTACTTATGTTTGACCCTATCTTGAATATGCTTCAGTTGTTTGGAACCCCCAGTATGTTACCTATATTGAAAGATTAGAAAAAGTCCAAAATAAATTTTTGAAACACCTTGATTATAAATGCCGTCTTGCCTTTGATGATAGAATCCTTTCCGCTCGTCATCATAAGACAACATCATTAGAAAATAGACGTACCATTGCAGACATGACATACCTACATCAAATTATTGATGGTGCTGTTGACTCTGAGTCTATGGTTGGGAGTCTTCCAATTAATTGTCCCTTTCGTAGTACTAGAACAAATCTTACTTTTAGATTGCCTCTTTGCAGAACTAACTATGTCCAAAATTCATTCATCCAAAGGGCATGTAACATTTATAATGTTTTTTTTAAGAATGATGATATTTTTGGACATACTAAAATAAAATATAAGAATGGCATCTCTGAGACCCTTAGAGGTTTACGGTAGCTGATTCCTGCTTTGTCCTTTTTGATTGCGAGTGCCACAACCTTCCTTTCTCTCTTTTTGTCCTTTTTATTCTGAATTTTGAGTACCTACTGAATTCTAAATAGCAATTTGTTTTACACTGTGCAGCTTAAAAAGATAATGTAATATCCACAAACAAAATTGGTCTATGATATATTGTTAAATTTGAATTTGTTGTAATATTTGTATGTATGACTGTATGTTTGTTAGGTTTAAATAAAATATAAAAAAAAAAAAAAATATGCATATCTACATGTCATCATGATTGAAATAAGGAATCGAAAGCCATAGGTCCGAATGCAGAGTCCGACCTAATTGCTAAATTCTAAATACTAACCATGTTTTCATTGCACAGTCGCTCACTTAAGTTAAGAGAACACGTGGCTTCCTAACTGGAGGATGTTACGAAGTGTTTGTGTGAAAATTGCATTGCAGAGACTAAATATTTAAATACTAGTATTGGCGAACTATCAAAAAGTAAGGTTGATAGCGAGGAACTTTACAAGTGGTTTAATACTAAAATACGAGGTGTTTTTGATGGATGACGATTTTAGCGACTTCGTCAAATATGTATTTGGTAATTTTGTCAAATAAAATCCCACACAGAGTATTCAGCGATCTATACAAGATGCCAAAAATTCGTTAGAATTTATTCTTGACAAGTTTTTACTATCAAATATTTAAATAAAAAATAATTTAACAAACTCGTATCATGGAAATGCTAAAAATTTTCCAAAAAATAATTAAAGATTTTGTGGAGCGACTTGGTAGTTTTGTAATACCTATGAAAGCAGTTGTCGGTTTTCCTATTGATTGGTTTCCTGTTAAAAACTGTTGGCTGGTTGTTTTTAAAAAAAATAAATTAAATAAAACATCGGTACTGGTATCAACTCTTTAAGGGAATTGGATGGAATCAATAAACGGCTTAAAACTAAAAATATTTATACAGAACATATTACGTAGGCACGTAGAATGCAGAGTTTTGAAATCTTCAGTTAATCACTAGGTAACTTACTCGATAATTCAGTACTCAACTACATGGTAACTCGGTAATTCTGCAGTCAGGTACATGATCACTCGGTAATTTAGTACTCAGCTACATGGTTCCTCAGTAATTCAGTTCTCAGCTACATGATTCATACGTAATTAAGTTCTCAGCTGCATGATTACTCGGTAATTGAGTACTCAACTAAATGTCCACTCGGTAATTCAGTACTAAGTCGCATGGTGGCTTGGTAATTCAGTACTCCGCTATATGGTTGCTAGGTAACTCAGTACTCAGCTACATAGTAACTAGGTAATTCAGTACTTAGCTACATGGTTACTCCGTAATACATTAATCATCTACATGGTTACTAGATAATTCAGTACGTATTCAGCTATATGGTTGCTAGGTAACTCAGTACTTAGATACATAGTAACTAGGTAATTCAGTACTTAGCTACATGGTAACTCCGTAATACATTAATCATCTACATGGTTATTAGATAATTCAGTATTCAGCTATATGGTTGCTAGGTAACTCAGTACTCAGCTATATAGTAACTAGGTAATTCACTACTTAGCTACATGGTTACTCCGTAATACATTAATCATCTACATGGTTACTAGATAATTCAGTACTTATTAAGCTATATGGTTGCTAGGTAACTCAGTACTTAGATACATAGTAACTAGGTAATTCAGTACTTAGCTACATGGTTACTACGTAATACAAATCATCTACATGGTGACTAGATAAGTCAGTACTCAGCTACATGGTTACTCAGTAATTCAGTATTCAGCTACATGGTAACCTAGTAATCCAGTACTCAGCTAGATGCTTACAAATTAATTCAGTAGTTTTGGATAGTACGACTTTTTCTGTTACTTATAAATTCAGAACGACAGTAAAATAATTTTAGTTTTAAATTTCTTTATTGTACCTAGTTAAAACAAGATTTTTTTTTCTCCTCGTTGAACATCTTTTTTTATGTCATTATAATATATGTTACATAAAATGCTTGAATTAAATTGGGTTATTTGTATTCTTTATTAATGTTGCACATTTTTTTAACACAAGCTATTTCCGTAAACACAAATTCCAGGATAGTTATTGTTGCAAACTGATCCACCAAGACACACTCCAAATCTAGGCCTCCAAATACTGCAAGTCGTATAGGCAGTCCTGCTAATACACCTAATGCCATAATAACAACCTCTACAGCCAACGGACTCAGTAGGAGATGTGTAAAATGATAGGAGAAGTGCCTGAAACACGAAAAAAGATCATTCAAGACAATGGACACATCTTGAACTATTTGTTTGGAAATCCTTTTTTTCTGTGGAAATCTCGTGTGTACCTACCTACAGTAATGGACGTAGGCCTCCCCTTGAGATCTCCAAACTCCACAACTCTCAATCCTGTACAGACCACATGCATACAACCACCTCCAGCCATATGTCTTATATCATCGGACCATGTTCCTTTCAATAATTCTGCCATTCCAACATTTTTTTGGTCCGTCTGGAGTCTGTGGTTCAATATGCCATAGTGTATTTTTCTTACTTACTTACTTACTTACTCAGCCTCTTTTTCAGTTCAGTATTGGACAAAGGCCCCTCCCGCTTGGACTCCCACCGGCTCTATTCTGAGCCATTCTTCGCAATTCAGAACCTGCCACTTTTTTGATGTCATCGGATCATCTGGTCTGGGGCCTTCCCACGCTTCTGCTTCCTGTTCTTGGCCTCCAGTCCATCACAACTCTTGTCCATCGTCCGTCCGACATCCGAGATATATAACCCGCCCAACTCCACTTTCTGCTGCGTATTATTTTTCCACACATACATACACGTACATACATTAGGAAGAAAATTTTATTGCTATTTTTTTGTGCAATGCTTTCTTTAATACACTCGACATCTCTGCGAGCTCTCTCAGTGCATTTAGGACAGCTGTCTCCTCCTATCTTTCCTATTACTTTGATTTAATCAGCTGTGTCTAATAAAGAATTTAAGTTCCAAAATACTAACAAGGAAAACAAAAATCCTAATTTATAAAACTCTTCTCAGACCTGTTGTAGTGTATGGAGCTGAATGATGGGTCTTAACAAAAAGAGACGAAAACAGCCTCTTGATATTTGAAAGGAAAATCCTGAGAAAGATTTTTGGCCCAGTAAATGATAATGGAATTTGAAGGATGCGATATAATCACGAACTACAGGCATTATCTGACAAACCCAACATTTTACAAGTCATAAAAGTACGTAGACTGCAGTGGTTGGGACATGTCAGCCGGATGAATGATGATCGTGTCCCCAAAAAGGTTCTTAATACCAATCCAGAGGGCAGAAGAAGTAGAGGCAGGCCCAAGCTAAGATGGCTGGACGATACAGAAGACGACATGAGAGCGATCGGAATGATAAACTGGAGGAGAGCGGTGGAGGATAGGGACGGCTGGAGAAGGATTCTGGAGGAGGCCAGGGCCCACACAGGGCTGTAGCGCCAATGATGATAATGGTTATTTTAGTGTTTTTTTATGTACTTGTAAATTAATTATACATTATTTTTATATGTAATCAATTTTAAGTATTCTATTGAATAATGCATGGATTTTTCGCTGGTCCATTAATAAAGCAATGTATTATTACAAATTTTAAAATTTAAGATTATAATAAAATGAATGAGGAATGCCCGACGAAGAAAAAATAAACATTGCGGACATGAATGGAATGAGAGGACGGGGCCGCCCAAGGAAGGGATGGCACGTCCATGTGAACGGTATTTTGAAAGACGGAAATGTTACATATGTAGAAGCGTGAACAACAGACGAACATGTATAAGACGATGTATGAATGTTGACGAGGCGATGAATGAATATATGTGAATTTAAAACAAGTAATAAAAATTAAAATTACTAATAAAATTTAAAATTAGTACCTACTAAATTACTGGAGTTTTTAATAAAAATACTATAACCAGTTCATTTGATTTTTTTTACGTACCATCACAATATATTTACACAACTATTTTTTTCGTTGATAAATAAATAAATGATAAAATATAAATGATCGACTTACAGATATAACAAAAAAAATAAAAGTTGATTTCATTTTAAATTCAGCTTACATATACCTATGAATATTGATGTATTGTTTTAAAGTGAATGTTCATGATTGTACAATTTTTCTAAATTTATAGTTTCCCGATTTTTAAATTGTCAATTTAAAACAATATTTAAATCACCCGCATTAAAAATAAATTAATATTAACCTACTCGTATTTTTTTAATTATAATTTAATTACATATTTTAATGATGACTTTAATTAATTCGTGATTTAGTTTAACAAGAATGAAGAGCAATCTTATCTAGACACGTGATTTGTACAAATAGGTAGGTACATGTTTTGAAAAAACAATAATTTAATGTATTTTTTTTTAAACAAAAATAATTTAAAACAATATATAACTTATGTATGGACTGTGGATAATATTTAACTGTTCAAAACACCACCTTTTGCCTCTTTACAAAAGGTCGTGACAGTGCTGACATGGTCTATCTTAAAAAGTCAAATCGACTGCCCAGATCTATGTACTTAACAAAATAAATCATAAGGTGTCTACTCAAACGCGACGCCAAAATCCCATATTCTCGTTAAATCAAGTATCCACTAATTATTATCGACAAAATTCATTTCTTTGGCATGTTTGTAACAATATAAATAATTCAATACTTAACTCGTCAGAATTTGACGTATTCTAGTGTAATATTACAGTAGTGAGAAATGTTCTTAGTGCTAAGTTCTCTAATAATATGGGATTTGTTTGTTAATATGAACTTTTTTAATGTAATTTAATATTTTTAAGTAATATTATGTTTACCTCGACTGCAGGATGAAACTTTATCTATTACAGAAACACAATATATGTATTGTGATTTTGTATTTTTCATCCTGCAACTGATGGTATGGCCTATTAGCGGAGACTTACATATAATTGGCTGTTTAGTTATTATCTTAAATGTTAAACTGTAATGGATAGCTGTTAGACTCCCAAAAAATTGTGAATAAATGAATAAATACATTTATGCTTCGTCTCAAAGATGCTCGTTAAACAATACCTTAGAAATTATTCAAATTATATAATTATTCATTTTCCTAATGACTGAGAATAGCGGCTGCAGTCCGTCGTATGGTCCGTATGTCCCGCCTCCATGCCAATCTGTTTTGGGCTGAACGCAGAGCACCAGTCACCGAAGACCCCATTGTGGACTTAACCAAATCGCTCCATCTGGTCGTTGAGCGACCACTAGATTTCCGTCTTTCCACGCTGCCCATCACAACAAGCTTCTCGAGGCAGTCTGGTTCCCTTCTTGTAATGTGTCCAAAGAATTCAAGGATACGTCTGTAATATAATATCGTCAACAGACGATCTTCGACCTTTAAATATACCACAGGTCATTTTGCCGATTTCGGATGAAAATTTTCAACATGAAAAATAATATATAATAGTGTTGTTCGTCTTTCGATCTTCACAAAACCATCATTTTAGATTTAGTTGCATTCATTTTCAGTCCATTTTAGATTTAGTTGCATTCATTTTCAGTCCATTTTAGATTTAGTTGCATTCATTCTCAGTCCATTTTCTATGCATCCATCGAATACTATTTTAACCAAACATTCCAAGTTTTCCACACTTTCTGCTATTACAACTTTGTCATCTGCATACATAAGATCATATTATATAGTAACTCCTTCCAGTTTCTACCAAATGTTCTCATTCTTTATTGCTCTCACACATTAGTCAATGCATAAATTGAATAGCCACGGTGATATAACGCACCCTTGCGTCACTCCCTAACGGAGAACCATCATGTAAGAGAGTTTTCTATCCTCACACAGGTTTGGCTTTCCTCATAGAGAGATGATATTGCTCTTATCAACCTGCCTCCCGTTCCATACACTGATAGCACGTTTCAAAGCTTTTCACTGTCTTATATTTTGTCATAGGCCTTTTCTAGGTCTACGAAAGCACTGAAAAGCTTGTGTTTTTGCCAGAATCTTTTTATTTATTGTATGCTAGTGAAAAATCAATTACAGATTGAATACGTGAAAAAAACTTTGAAAACGGTGTCATTATTTTTTTTTATTTATTTGATAAAAAATATGAAAAAATAACTTCCACAGTTCTGTACGTTGTAGGGTAGAATAAAAATAACAAGTTGGCTTCTCTTATCTTTACATAACAAAACATGCATAAATTGCTTGCAAAATATACACGTGTTTCAATAAATTGACAGCTGTACTCAACGCCTTTTAGATACACTATATGTAAGACAATCAAATTCATATTTTTCTTTCTGAGGATTTAATTAGAATACAAGAAAAGTGTTTTGTCATAGGGGATTACTTTAGACACAATGGACATGCGGACCTTGTAGCCACGACGAGCATCTTCAAGATTTTTTGTAAAAAATACGGGTCACTTTGTTTTTTTTATTGTTTTATTTTATTGGATGAAAGAGAGTTATACAGATACAGTCTATACAATTTATAAAACAGACAATGCGCATTGCTTTATTAGTGGACCAGTGAAAACTCCATGCATTATTCAATAGGATAATTAAAATTGATTACAAAAAAAATACAAATAATGTATAATTAATTTACTAGTACATAAAAAAAAACACTATAATAAGACAGCTGATTAAATCAAAGTACAAGGAAAGATACGAGGAGACAGCTGTCCTTAACGCACTGAGAATGCTTGCAGAGATTTTAATAAATTGTTAAATTAATATTTGACATAGTACCTGGTAGTTGCCCTTGAAGCAAAATTAAATAAAGAAATAAATTAAATAAAGATGGGTCGATGGCAGAGTGGTTAGCACGTTGAGCTAGTAATCCAGTGGTAGCGAGTTCGAATCCTGCCTCGACCGATTTCGATCACAAGTATTTATATGCTTTTTTTATTGTTGAAGTTGTGATTACTCTACATATTATTCAGAAAAATTTTTATTGCTTAGGCATCGTCTATGTTCGTTAAGTCTACTTTCAATTGTTCTATCAGTTCGTCCTGTGTTTATACAGTTACAATCTCCATATTCATGTTCATAAACCCCACTGCATAGAAATTTATTGTTTTTTTGTGGTATTTTTTAAGATATTTACCGATTGTGTTGTTTGTGTGTATACCGCCGTGGCACAGTTGGTAAGCCGTTCGGTTTCTGTGCGGGCGTCCTGGGTTCGATTCCCAGCAGAGGAGAAATTTATTTAAATTCATTTATCACGCAAATATTGCTTTTTTTTTAACATAATTTCATTTATAAAAGATCCCACTAACCATATATGGTTATCAGTGGGTTTCTATATCATACAATATATGTGCTAACTTAAACTAACCAACAATGACAAAAAAAATGAAATTGGTTTGACAATATAAAAATGTTTTGATAGATAGCTGGGCTGGAAATACTGGTCAGTTGGAAGAAATTTCCATACGGCATTCTCTTAAAAAAAACTCGTACTTGCGCAGGATGCAAGGATGTGTTCATAATTATTTTTATTATTATGATGATAGGATGGTTCTTTATTTTTTAATAGTGCTTTTGGTAAGGGCATATAACAATTTGTCTATATAAAGAATCTTTCACAAACCTCACTCATTGTAAAATCAAGTTTTTAGTTTTCGTTCGATTGCTCAATAAATGTGTCCATAAATGTTTTTTTTTTATAATCACGACATAATTAAATCAACTATGTATTATTTTTTTCAGTATTCAATAAATAAAAACTTATAATTTTGTAAAACGATATAAACTGTAGGTACATATTAGCATATAAATATCAGTTGTTAATAGAAAACGTGCATATTACAAATAAACTAATTAACTTCAACGATGCATATTGATAGATTTTCATTCCAAACTCGGGTATATAAATAAGATATTACAGCTTTTATATACCATTCTAGTTGTTTGTTACATTTTCTAATTAAATACAAAAACTAATCTTCCAATATGAAGTTGACGCTGAGCATTTTTTTCGTTCTTGTAAGTATTTTTTTAAAGCAAATGATTAACTTATATAATGTAGAAGTATACATGTCTTAAGGGGGGGACTGCTGCCAACGTACCTATTTTTCAATTTGATATACCATCATTATTTCTTATCAAATCGTTTTGAAAAAAATAATTTAGATAGTTTGGATATTCAAAAAGAAAAATGTATCTTTACTGAAAATGAAATAAAATAATCTCAATGTTTTTCACTCATACGCTAATTTATGGTTGCTAATTTTTTTTTGTTTTAAATATAATATTATTTGTGTAAAAACGCACTTCTGAATGTCAGATATTTGTAATAAGTATGAATAAATATGGAATATTTACTTAACTTGATGCATGAATGAAATGTTACATATATAATATAAGGTTAAATCGTATTTTTCCAGATATTTCAACCCTCGTGATCTCCTAACTAAAGTGAGCGACTGTGCAATGAAAACATGATTAGTATTTAGTATTAAGGCCGGACTCTGCATTCGGGCCTTGTGTTTTTTTTTATTTATCATATTTTTTTACTAATATTCTCTGTCTGACCACATTGAACGGTAAATCGCATATTGAAAAATTGTCTTAAAAAGAAGATTTTACAATTAGATTTGTTTAAGGGGGGGGGGACTGCTGCCAACGAACCTATTTTTTCAATTTGAATTTGCGTCATTACTACAAAACGAATCATTAATTAAAACTATGAAAAAAAAATTATATTTAATTTTACGTTCTACTTAAATTTTTCGCAAACGCGACTCCCATTCACCGGTATCGCTCTATGATGAGCATCGTCAGAATGGTGAACAATAATGATGAAGACCATCTATATATAGATTCACAAAGAGGATAACAACAATAGATATGGAAGGGGGCAATTCTAAGAAAAATTAAATACCCGAAAGACATTAAGGTAAATATGCATGCAGGTATAATAAAAATAAAATTGAAGTGAAGGAATGAATATACAAATATTGTATTAAAAGGACAGCAATTATATTGAATAAAGGCCAACAGAAAAACCCGACATTATCTATTCTAATGGTAATAATAATGGAGAAGTATTAAAATCTATTTGTGCGTTAATCAAAGGAACGTTGCTGTTACATTTTACTCTATTTATCTCTAATATTTCAAGTTTGTCTAATTTTTTACCTTTTCTTAAACTATGTATAAGATTTATCCCAGTTTGTGAGTTAAACGAATGCTCACTCTCAAGTTAATGTGATGTCTCATAGAGCGATACCGGTGAATGGGAGTCGCGTTTGCGAAAAATTTAAGTAGAACGTAAAATTAAATATATATTTTTTTTTCATAGTTTTAATTAATTATGGAGTTCTACCACGAAGTGACAGTGCCTAATATTGAAAAAAAAAAAAAAAACGAATCATTTTGAAAAAAATAACCTAGTTAGTTTGGATATTAATAAAGAGAAATATAACTTAACTTTTTGATTATGTTCTGTATATATTCTTGTAGGAAAATAATAAGCATACCCCGATTTTAGACATTTATCTTAAATTTCTAAAAAAATATAAGGTCCCTATAGAGCAATATTTTTTTATAAATTAAAGGAAAACAAAATACCTGGAAAAATATGATATGACGTTGCATTAACGCATCAGGTTAAGTAAATAAACAAAAAAAAACTTTTATTACGCAATGGCGCTGAATGGAAAATAAATATTTTTTAGGTTTATTTACTAAACCTGAAGCATTAATGCAACGTCACATCATATTTTTCTAGATATTTTTGTCTTCTTTAATTTGAAAAAATATATCTTACTGTACGCCTTATAGTTTATTAAAAATATATGATAAACGTTGAAAATCGGGGTGTGCCATTATTTTTCTACAAAAATTTATACAGAACATTATGAAAAAATTAAGAAATATTTTTGTTTATTAATATCCAAACTATCGAAATTATTTTTTTCAAAACTATTTGATAAGAAATAATGATGGTATATTAAATTGAAAAATAGGTATGTTGGCAGCAGTCCCCCCCTAAGCTAGCAATAAAGAAGCTCAAAAACAATAAGACACCCGGGGTGGATAATATCGCATCTGAACTATTAAAGAATGGCAGTGAACACCTACATAGGTTACTTCATCAGCTAATAACAAAAAAATGGCGTATAGAAGAAATCCCTGAAGAGTGGCAGCTGAGCATCATATGTCCAATACACAAAAAGGGAGAATAACTCAAATGTGAAAATTACAGAGGCATTTCACTATTAGGCACTGCATGTAAAGTACAAACAATCATCCAACTGTCGATTTGTTCATGAGAATGCAATTCACTGAATGAATCGACATTATTAAGCCAAGATGCGTGTACGAAGGAAAATTTTGTATGGCGTAGTGGACATTTTGCATGCTAATAACGCCAACTAGAGGCCTCGCAGCATATATGTTCCCATACATGGATTTACTCAGAATTCGGAGTAGAACATTTTATGTGAGTTTGTGTGTGTGTGTGTGTGTGTGTGTGTGTGTGTGTGTGTGTGTGTGTGTGTGTGTGTGTGTGTGTGTGTGTCTTATAACTTTTGATCGCTCAATTTTTGATCCAAATTTTCAGAATACATAAATAGTTATAGGCCTACAAAACTTTTATACTCAGAATTGTGAGTTGTTGTTTCAGTCAGGGGTTATTAACTTTTGAAATTTTGGTTAATTTTTCCATATATCTCAGAAACCATAAAAGCTAGAACGCTGAAAATTGGTATAAACATAGACAAATACAAAATCTCAAATAATTTTTTTTAAAAAAGGTTTTCTCAAACATTTTTTATTAAGAAAAATGTTTTTTTTTATGATAAATTTATGAGTTTAACTGCCTATATTTCCAAACTTTTAAAAATATCGAAAAAAGCCGAAACATCCCAACTAGATAATTTAATTTTCTATAAAAAATATTATCATTGTATTTGTACATCTCAATTTTTTTTAACAATTTTTATAAAAATTAAATTTAGTGAAGACATTGCTTCATACAATTTGTATGGCAGTCGCCTATACACAATATGTAAGAAGACTTAATAGTTTGATAGGATCTTAATATCCAAACATACATACATACCATCATGCTGTTTTCATATTCCGGGTAGGAAAAGAGGACTGACCTCCATACTGTCCTATCTTGACATACCTACATACCAACATGTGTTAAAATTTTCAATAATTTGTATTTATGGGTTTATAGTTTGATTTTTATTCTTCAACTATACATACTATCGCTATCGACAGTTGGATCTCATGTGTTACATGCAACTAGTATTGAAAGAAAAGATAGAATACTATTCAGAAACTAACATAGGGGAATACCAAGCTGGATTCAGAAGAAACAGAGCAACTACTGATCAACTGTTCACAGTGAGACAGATACTGTCAAAATGCGGGGAGTTCGACGTTGACGTCTACCAGCTATTTATAGACTTTAAACAAGCATATGACAGTATAAGTCGGGAAAAGCACTACGAAATATTACATGCTTTTAAAATCCCAACGAAGCTTGTAAGATTAGTGAAAACAACAATTAGTACCTAGTACGAAATGCAAAGTAAAGATAGAGGGTGAGATGACTGAGGGGTTCTTAGTATCTCAAGTTGTGACATATGGATGTGAAGCATGGACACTCACAGCCAAATGGCACTTGCAGTAGTTGGAAAGGATGCTTCCCGACTACTGCAAGTGCCGGGCAGTTGGAAAGTTGCTACAGAAGATAGGAGAAGCTGGAGGCGAAGACTGACGGAGGCCAAGGCTCGATATAGGCTGTAGCGCCATTGAAGAAGATGAAGAAGAAGAAAAGACATATTTTTATGTAAATATGTACCTACTAAGCGCATGCGCGTTGGCGTAAAATGACAATTTCGAACTGTTCAAAAGTAAGGTTGATGGAGAGGACCTATACGTCGAGTAGTTTAATACTAAAATACGAGATTTTTTTGATGGAAGATAATATATATATATATATATATATATATATATATATATATATATATATATATATATATATATATATATATATATATATATATATATATATATATATATATATATATATATATATATATATATATATATATATATATATATATATATATATATATATATATATATATATATATATATATATATATATATATATATATATATATATATATATATATATATATATATATATATATATATATATATATATATATATATATATATATATATATATATATATATATATATATATATATATATATAAATATTTTTATCCCGGTTTTCCCGTGTCAGTAGGTCTTGACTAAGACCATTTGTCTTCCGACGTTTCGCCTGAATATCACCAGGCATTTTCAAGGACTTAACGAAAAGCACGCGCGCGACACACGTCTACTCACACTGAAAGCTCACCGTCAAGTGACTCGTAGCGTACAAGATGGCCGCTTATGTCAAATATTGTTAGCGCGACGTGATTGGCTCCTTGTGACACGCCCACCTGCTGTCGTGTTCGTTGGTAATAATATTTTATCATTATTTTTGTGTTGTGATTTATTGTTAATTTTAGTTGTGACATTAATATTATTATTGTTGTGTTTTGGGGTTATTTTCGCTATGGTATTATTAATATTATTATTGTATTGTTTGTCATATAAAATGTTCTTCCAGGTACTAGGCAAACGAACTCCGTCGTCCCGATTGTTCATTATATCCCTTCTCTTATATATTTCTATAGCTTCCCTGTAAATTCTGAGAGGTTCACTGTTTAAACTTGCTATTATTTTTGAATGGTCAAAATCTATTGTATGTCCTTCTGTGAGCGAGTGTTGTACAAGTGAGGAAGTAAGTTTTTTGTTTCTCATGTCGACTCTGTGCTCCGCTATTCGTGCTTCAACTTTTCGATTGGTTCTTCCTACATAAGTCTTATTGCACGATCCGCACGGTATTTCATATACTCCATGAGCTTCAAGTGGAATGATGTCTTTCGGGTTTCTTAGAAAGGTTGATATTTTATTTGTTGTGCTGAAAACGGTACGTATGTTATTTTTGTTTAATAGACGGCTGATTTTATCGGTGACGCCTTTGATATATGGTAGTCGGGCTGTTGATAATGGTGTTTCATTGGATTTTTCTTTCACTGTTTTTGGACTCTTATTAAATAAATAAATATTATTACCAACGAACACGACAGCAGGTGGGCGTGTCACAAGGATCCAATCACGTCGCGCTAACAATATTTGACATAAGCGGCCATCTTGTACGCTACGAGTCACTTGACGGTGAGCTTTCAGTGTGAGTAGACGTGTGTCGCGCGCGTGCTTTTCGTTAAGTCCTTGAAAATGCCTGGTGATATTCAGGCGAAACGTCGGAAGACAAATGGTCTTAGTCAAGACCTACTGACACGGGAAAACCGAGATACAAATATTATAACATATTTCACCCGTGAAAACATCAAATATAACATATATATATATATATATATATATATATATATATATATATATATATATATATATATATATATATATATATATATATATATATATATATATATATATATATATATATATATATATATATATATATATATATATATATATATATATATATATATATATATATATATATATATATATATATATATATATATATATATATATATATATATATATATATATATATATATATATATATATATATATATATATATATATATATATATATATATATATATATATATATATATATATATATATATATATATATATATATATATATATATATATATATATATATATATATATATATATATATTTTAAAAGAATCGTGACATACATAGATCTGTCAGTGTTAGTTAGGTTACAGAGACTAAAATTTCAGAATATATAAATAAACAGTTATAGGCCTACAAAAATTTCATACTCAAAATTTTGTATTTTTGATTCAGTGAGCGGTTATCAACATTCGATTTTTTTGGAAACGATGGAAAATAAAAATTAAAGATGGAAAATAAAGTAAAAATTCAAATGATGATAACCTCTGAGTACCTACCTATTTAGGTTTTGTACCTCACATATCTGCCTCTATTGGTGGCTGTGCTTAAAAAAAACTCTGAGTACCTATCTATTTAGGTTTTGTAGGCCTATAATTTTCAGTAAACAATACACAATATCTCACTCAATAGTTTATACCTCACAAATCCGTCATGCTGTGTTCATATTCTAGGTAGGAAAACAGACTGACCTCCATACTATCCTATCATGACATGCATGCCTACAAGTGTTATATAGAAAACATAATATCTTAAAATATTTATTAATTTGTGTATACCTAAGTGTATAATGTTGGTACGTATTCTTCAATTATACATACTATCGCCATCGATAGTTGGGTATCATGTGTTACATGCAACTAGTGATAAACAAGTTCATTTTAATAAACGTTTGTATAAACCCATAGAAAACAATCTATCTTTTCCTTCATACACAATAATGTGAAATGCTACGCCATCGACCTTAAGTTTGTCGTAGTATTTAGTATTTAGTATTTAGTTAGTGATGTCTTTGCAACGCAATTGCTAACTGATGAATACTTAATACTTCTGTGTACCTTGGACTGTGCATTCGGGTTATAGTTTCAATCCACAAATGAGAATGACTATAATGTGCCTAAGCGCTTTCGGCGAACGTAGCCGTCAACCTCAGAGTTTGAGTTTGATTTTTGATTCTTGCCTCTGAGGATGTTCAATATTTTGATTCATTGAGTGCTAACATCTCTAAACTCACAACAATCAAAATCATCAAAAGCATAATACCTCCTTAATCCATTGTGTAATAATTATAGGTCACGATGGAGGCTTGAGGTTGGCATTTCACACTACTTAGGTACCAAATGAGAATGGCCATCCTTGGTTTGATGGTATGTCGTAGTATCAAACGTGTTTTATTTTTCTTTTAATTTTCAGGCCACATTAATGTCCCTGTGGAACTCCGCAGATGCGGTGTCCTGCGGTCAATGTAACAACGGAGTGAGATGTATCAGCGCAACTTCTTACATCACTTGTGGAAAAATTCCAAGGATAATTGCGTGTCCAAGAGGATCCTTCTGCAACAATAATTTTTGGTTCGTTTGTGCACGGAGAAGATTATGTCAAGATTTATAATTATATCAATAGATAAAACAATAAAGTATCCTATGATCTAACCTATCCTATACATTTTTTAAAATGAATATCTCCTACTTAAACAAGTACATATACATCATCTTACGTTCCCTAAAATAAGCATAAATGCTTGTGCTATAGCTGAACGAAATAGGCAGGATTCGAACTCACGACCACTGGATTACTAGCCCAGCGCGCTAACCGCTCTGCCATCGACCCATCTACATTAATTGATGACTAGTTGCAACCAACCGATGACATCCAACTGCTTATGGCGACAGTATGTGGAACAATGTACCTGCAATCATAAAATATGGATTACCTTAATTTATATTTTTCAGCCGACATTAATTTTACTAGTTGCATGTAACACATGAGATCCAACTGTCGATAGCGATAGTATGTATAGTTGAAGAATAAGTACCAAACTAATATAATCCCATAAATACAAATTATTTAATATTTTAAGATATTTGATTTTCTATATAACACATGTACCTATGTATGTATGTCAAGATAGGATAGTATGGAGGCCAGTCCTTTGATCCTACCCAGAATATGAAAACAGCATGATGGTATGTATGTATGTTTGGAGATTAGTATCACTTCTTAGATATTGTGTGTAGGCGATTGCCATACAAATTGTATTGTGGTAGACCACATCTCGAAATTTCTTTCGAGCGCGCGCCTAGCGACGGCAAGTACATTTGTTTATCGCTAGGCCGAGTTCATCGCCCGCAACGTCAAACAAGTGACAATACTCCTCAACTGGGTATGACACTTCAAATAAATAAGTCTAGAAAGTTCGAGGACATTGAACTTGCTACCCCCAGCGCAGCACTATTTAAGGGAGTCTACACCTGTACACTTCGTCACTTCATTTCCGCATTTCCGTATTTCATCTGTCACTTCACGCCGCCGTTACGACCACGCGACTGGTCGCTTCTCGACCACGCCGTCTCGCCGACACTTCATCTCTCGACCACCGGTCATCTCTCGACCTCGCGAGCACGATGGTTCTTCACCATACGAATAATCGGACACTTCGACACATCGACACACTCGATCGTTATACCTACTCATCGTGAGAAAGTTCCTTTGTAAGTTATTTCATCAATTGTAAATTACCTTTAAGCAAACTATTAATTGTGATCAATATACTCATTGTTACTTTTGACCATTGTTTCTTCTTCTCTCTAAACCACTGTCCTTGTGTTCTTATTTCAAATCATATCCTCTTGGGATATAGTAAACTCTCTTTACTGGTAACCCCTCTGGTTACCACTTATATTTAATAGTAACCCCTCTGGTAACTAATTTATTTTTTGAAGAGGTAATGACACCACTCCATCGTCTTTTCACCACCATATTTGATAAATTCGGTTGGTATACAGTCAAATCCCGAGGCCTTTCCTCTATGTGCATGCGTTACTGCTTCTCTGACATCTTTATTGAAATTTTCTCGCTTTCATTCTCACATTCATTTCATGGTATCCTATTGTTCATCTCATCAGACTTTCGCACTGTGTGCTTTCTTACAACTCTTCAAAGTATTCCATCCATCTTTCCTTGACTTTTTCTTCGTCTATAACCATACATCCATCTTTGTCTTTTATACATTTCGGACTTCGCATAACTCCTTGTTTTCGTCGATTTACTCTTTTCCAGAACATTTTTGTGTTTCCAGAAAAAATAATCACAATTTTCGTGCTTTCTTTTTCTGTCAGTGCATTTTTTTCTTCTTTTACTGTTTTTTTTTCCTCTTGCACTCTGTACATATATTTTTAGCTCTTTCTAACTTCTCGCATCCAGATCCTTTACATGACAACCATTTCTTCCACGCATTTCGTTTTTCTTCCACTACTTTCTTTACTCATTCATTCCACCAAGCATCTCTTTTTATTCTACCTCTTTTTGCTTTGCCATACACATTTTTAGCCACGTTGAATACATTGTTTTTAAGTATACTCCATGTGCCACTTATATTCATCTCTGTCACTGTGTGGGGACTTAAGGCGCACTCAATTCTTCTTGCAAATTCTTGTCTGATACTTTCCTCTTATAGCCTCTCTATTTTGATACGCGGTGGTAGACTGCCACGATTAGTTCTAGAGCGCCAACCCGTAAACAGGCATATTTTTGTGACAACCAAAAAATGGTCTGTCTCTAGCTCGGCACCCTCGTATCAACAGTCGCTTTTCTCAGAGCAATATCATCTTTCATTTTCTATTTCCCATGCATACCTACATATGAATTATTTTGTGATCAAAAATTGTGTTTGATACAAAGAGGTCCATTTTCACACAAACATCTAACAGTCTTTTGCCGTTATCATTCACTTTATCGGCTATCGCCGTAAGGTCCGAGAGTTGATTCGAAATCTTTTCTCCAGATGCCTACCCAGCCATTCAAATCGCCTGCCAGAATCAACTTTTCATTTTCTATTTTCCTGTTCATTTCCTCTATAAAACTTGCCCTAAACTCATCTTTTGCATTCTCCAAGCTAGAGTTTACAGGCGCATATCCTATAAACAGAAATACACCTGTGATTCTCATCTTAAATCTGGTCCACATGAGTCTTGAGCTTACAAACATTTATTTTTTCATACACTCTACCATTCGCTCATCTAATATCGCCCCTACTCCCTCGCATGAAAAATCATCTTCTCTTAGGCCCGACCATAGTTCCATTCTTCCATCGTGTCTTTCATTCATAACACTTCCTTTCCTTTTTGTTTTGGTCAAGCAAAGCAACCAGAATTTTATTGTCACGTTATTATTATATATCACAAGTGCTTACCTATTTACTATACATGAAGCGCTGTTATTATTATTATGATTATTAGTCCAAAAACCCTACAAATTAATATTATATATAGGTACCTACCTACCATAGTGCAAAAACCCTATACCTATAGCTATGGTGTTTTCATCACTACACAACATCACAACATCAAAACATTGTTAAAATTTTGATGATACATATTATATAATATATATTATAGTTGATAAATTTAAGATTGAATGATTTAATTTATTATTAATTTTATTACATACTCATATTTTTCTCAATAGGCCAATAGGTCATATTTTTATTTTTCAATAGACAATAAGGTTTAATGATATTTACAATTTAGACTTTTTGTATTAATATATTTTTTTATAGTTAAATGATTATATTTTCCTATAATTTCCTATATATTAAAATAAGTAGCCCCTTCAAAAAATTTTTGTGCCACGTTTATGATCACTATTACATCATGTTTTCATCGTTTTAATTTGATATAAAACATGCCTCTTTAGATGTTTTACTTGAATATTTAATGTTAGTGATTCATGAAGTAAGGTGTTATACCCGATGCAATTTTACTCTTTAGTTACCTTAACTTCTTTTTACTGGACGTTTTGTCGGATAAAAATGCACGTTAGTCAAAAAGACCTATTAAAAACATATAAAATTAGGATGTTAATCATTTTACTAGACAATTTATTGGGTTAAAATGCACGTTATTCAATTAGACCTACCGGAAAATATACAGATGTATGATGTTAGTCGTTTTACCTGACTGTCTCAGAAAACAATTTGACTAACAGACCACTTATGTATCTCGCAGGGCTTTTAACTAAATAGAATGTTATTTATTTCAATAAATAACATAAAAAATCTTCTAAAACTTGTAGAAAACAAGTTTAAAATATATTAATTCGTTTAATTGTTATGATTTTTTTTCAAAAAATTTAAACTTTAAATCGCTCTCCTGTAAAGTTGATGAACTGCACGTTAGTCAAATAGCCTTTCCACCGTCGATATGGCAATATCTTACTCAAATTGCCTATTACAAAGAATCAAGGTTATGCAGTGAAATAGAGATGAAGCAGGAATTTTATAAGTGCCTTGATTTCCCGATACTCCTACAATATTACTACAACTTCTTCTCTATCAAGACGTTAAAAAAAATTGTAGGAAATTTATTCAAATCATGGTCATGGTCAAAGCGTACAGGATCATGGTCAAAGCGTACCCCGATAGAAACGGGACAAAAGCGCTAAAGGGGGAAAAAGTAGGAAATTTATTCAAACTTGATGTTTGAATTTATTCAAAATGTTAGTTTATTATTTTGTATATCATAAATCTATTCAGTAAATTTTTTGATTAATGCAAAACTACAATTTGTTTGAGAGGTTCGATATAATTTAATTTTTGTAGGTGGTAGTCATTAAAAATAAACCAGTTGTAGGTGGAATATATAGCAATAAAGAATGAGAACATTTGGTAGAAACTGGAAGGAGTTACTATATATGTAATATGATCTTATGTATGCAGATGACAAAGTTGTAATAGCAGAAAGTGTGGAAAACTTGGAATGTTTGGTTAAAATAGTATTCGATGGATGCAGAAAATGGACTGAGAATGAATGTTACTAAATCTTAAATGATGGTTTTGTAAGATCAAAAGACGAACAAAATGTATTATTTTTAATGTTGAAAATTTTCATCCGAAATTGGCAAAATGACCTGTTGTATATTTAAAGGTCGAGGATCGTCTGTCGACGATATATTACAGACGTATCCTTATTTTCTTTGGACACATTACCAGAAGGGAACCAGACTGCCTTGAGAAGCTTGTTGTGATGGGCAGCGTGGAGGGACGGAGATCTCGTGGTTGCTCACCGACCAGATGGAGCGATTTGGTTAAGTCCACAATGGGGTCTTCGGTGACTGGTGCTCTGCGTTCAGCCCAAAATAGATTGGCATGGAGGCGGACCATACGTGTGGCGACGGACTACAGCCGCTATCCTCAGTCATGAGGAAAAGGACGAATGAAAGGTGGAATATATACAAACATACTTGCATACATACTTACTAATAAACAATCATTTTTATTATGTAAACTATGGAGTTGTGGACTTTTTGCATGGTTTTTCTACTTTTGAAGCAAAAAAACACTAACTTAGCGACATTAGGTATCTCTACTGTAAATATGTATATTTGTATTTATATTTATTTATTTATTTTAATTTTCTTGTACCTACATATAATTAGTACACTGGCAGGCCTAATGGCAAATTCTTCCAACCAACCAGAGTAAATATTAAGTATACAAAACAATGTGTACTATGGCAATGAGTAAATCACATTACAAAATAAATACCTAAATACAGCAGAAGAAAACTAAAAAAAAACAAAGAAGATAGAATATAAAAACAATTCAAAGCAATGATAGGAAAAGTAAAGGATAAGGAAAGGAAGAGGAGGGGAAGTTGTAATCAGGTGTTGTCAGATAAATATTTTTGCTTATATACATGGATGAACTCAGAATTCTGAGTAAAAACTTTTGTTGTGTCTGTATGTGTGTGTGTGTGTGTCTGTAAAGGCCTCTATTCACGATCGTGCCATCCTTCCAAATGGCTTGCCATCACTCTAACATAAATGCGCTCGTGAATGTCGAATCCAGCGCAGCCCAATTGGCCTGACACACCAAAATGGAATTCCAAACGATCGAAACTCCAAAGTACCGCGATAAACGGTGCGGCGCGTCCTGTCGGTACGGCATGCTCGTTGAGTGTGAAAACCAGCGGAACATTGCGCCATCTCATTGCGCCGAGCTATTCACTCTCGTGAATACGAAAATACAACATTTTCTCTTTGTTTTTTTTACTTTTTATATATAAACAAACCGCTAAATAGCAGTTTTATAAAACTCATCATCAGAATTATAACTCAGTTTTACTTGAAAATAAAAAAAATAGAACATAAATGCGAAAGCGCCGACCGCTTGCGTGTAGGTACTTATTATGATGGATCAACGGCGAGATGGCGCGCCCGTGAGTGTGATGAAAATTTTACAATGCTCCAAACGAAGCCAGTCCATATGGAAAGACGCCGAAGGGCACGATCGTGAATGGGCTGCTTTAGTGTGTATGTGTATGCTTCATGCCACATTTCAGATTATAATATAGAATTATATTAGGTCTTCAAAAGAGGTTCATTCAGAATTTTGAATTATTTGTTTCACATTCCGTCACCATAAGCAGTTAGATGTCATGTGATGGATACAAATTGTTATTTAAATATAGTTGTCGATCGACAATTCTTGATAGAACTCCATACTATGTTGATATGTTATAAAAATATGAAAATAATTGATTATAGTTCTCGAATATTTTTATTATTGCATATGCGCAAACATTGGATTTTTTTTCCCTGTCGGGAGTCAAAGATATTTTTTAACAGATTTTTAATTATCTCAATAGAGACGAAGTTGGAATATTTATTGTAGGAGAACCGGGAAATCAAGGCACCTACAGGGCTTACGACCTGTCATCGGCTGGTTTACGTGATCACTTTGATAGGGATCTCATTAAAAGGCATAATTGGTGAACGTTGCGCAAGCGCATAAAGTGATCACGTAAACCAGCCGATGACAGGTCGTAAGCCCTGTAGGTGCCTTGATTTCCCGGTTCTCCTACAATAAATATTCCAACTTCGTCTCTATTGAGATAATTAAAAATCTGTTAAAAAAGATTATAGTTCTATTGCATTACGTTTCGTTCTTATAAAAATATTCTGACGATGTGCCTTGCACGAAACGCGTCGGTAATCTATAAATACAATAGAACTATTACCAAGAATTTTCATATTTTTATAACATATCAACACACAACTAGTTATCAAATGATGTCATAGGAAAAATATATATACAAAAAAACATGAAATAGATAATATCATATGTCAATTTATTGTTTTGTTGATATAATTATAACTCATCAACATAATCTTGAACGTACACATATGGAAACATAATTATTGTTGCAGTAATATCCTCTTGAGCACCTTAATGTGAATGGAAATCCTCTACAAGAGCGGTACGTATTTGCGCTGGTACATCTCACCCCGTAGTTACATTGACCGCAGAACACCGCATCTGCGGAGTTCCACAGGGACATCAATGTGGCCTGAAAATTAAAAGAAAAATAAAATACAATTGATGTTAGGACATACCATCAAACCAAGTGAGCTACTCTCATCTGATACACAAGAAGTGTGAAATGCCAACCTCAAGCCTCCAACATGACTAATGATACAATATTTTTTTTTGACAACAAGTATTTATAAAATCGCATAATTATGAATGTCTAAATACAAAAAAAAAAATAAAACTGGTTCTTGTCCATGTGAATATATACTTCAAGTAGAATCTGAAATTAATCTAGGTATGAAAATTGACAAAAACTTTAATTGGCAACCACATATTCTATCAGTTTGAAATAAACTTAGAACTCTATCAGCTTAACTATGTGTTTTCAGAAATATTTTTCCGTATACAGTATCAAAGCTTATTCAAAAATCATTTGCTGAATCCTTAATTCTGTACAGAATAGATATATGGGGTGTGGGGAAACATTTAAAACATAATGTAGACAATGTTTAATCATTACAAGCGAGATTGTTAAAACTAATAATACTGAAATCAGATTTATCTAAATGTAAAGACAATGATGAAATGATATTCAGTGTAACAGGAATTCTTCCAGTTAACAAATTATACACTTATCGAATCATAGTAAATCATTACTACTCTAATGAATATAAATTACCTGTAAAAATAAAGGTACATAAGTTGTGCAAAATAAATTGATAATTCCCAGATGGACAAACTATTATTGTGAAACGACACTGAAAGTAAGCATACCTAAAATATTTAACACCCTTCCAAGTGGTATGGATAAACTTGATAAAATATACTTAGTTAAGGGTGGGGCTGCTGCCAACTTACCTATTATTTTAATTTGAATTTGCGTCATTACAACAAAACGAATCATTTTGAAAAAAATAACCTAGTTAGTTTGGATATAAATAAATAAAAGTATACCTTAATTTTTTAATTATGTTCTGTATATATTCTTGTAGGAAAATAATAAGCATACCCCAATTTTTGACATTCATCTTAAATTTCTAAAAAGCTATAAGGTATAGAGCATTATATTTTTTATAAATTAAAGAAGATCAAAATATCTGGAAAAATACGATGTAACGTTGTATTTATGCATCAGGTTAAGTTAATAAACCAAAAAAACTTTTATTTCGTATTGGCGATCAATGGAAAATAAATGTTTTTTAGGTTTATTTTCTAAACCTGAAGCATTAATGCAACGTCATATCGTATTTTTCTAGATATTTTTGTCTTCTTTAATTAAAAAAAAAATATGTCGAACTACGCCTTATATTTTATTAAAAATATAAGATAAACGTCGAAAATCGGGGTATACCATTATTTTTCTACAAGAATTTATACAGAACATTATCAAAAAGTAAAGATATATTTTTCTTTATTAATACACAAACTATCTAAATTAATTTTTTAATTTAGATAGTTTCATAAGAAATAATGATGGTATATCAAATTTGTTTCGGTGTTGTCCTGTCTATGTTTTTTCATTTTGTATTGTTTATTGTGTTGTTAAAAAAAAATGTGTGAGTGATGTCCCAAATAATTGTACCACTACTGTACTGTACTCAAAACTCAATACAACAATAATAGTGATTGTGTATAAAGTGACATTTTGTAGTGTTTCTTGTCATTGGTATGAAGCGTGTTTTGTATGGGTTGTTGATATGAATTATTATGACAATTGTTTAAATTTAAAACAATATGTAGATACATATAGGTTGTTGTCTGATGTTGATGATATTTATAGTCAGTTCATATCATTGGTGATGGTGTATGTGTATTGTGAAATATTATATGTTAAAGATTACAATGATCTATCATTTTATGCGACTAACGGGCTATTTCACCACCTCTGGATAAAGTTCTAGATAACTATCCATAAGATAAATTTATCTTAAGGATAAATGAAGCGAGCGTTTCACCACTTACAAATTTCTTACAGATTGTTATCCGACGGATAAAGGGTGGCAACGTTGTAATTTCATCTATTTCAATGGTCTTGTCTATGGGTTGATAAAGCTGTCACATTGTAAATCGTAAAAAGTTGCAGTAAACAACGGACAACGGTAAATAAACACGCGGTCAAAACGAACACGTGGACACAAAACAAGATATTTCAAATATTTTGAGAATGTATAAAAGAGAAAGAACTACGAATTTCTGAGAGGATGACATCAACGCGTTGGTGGATTTAGTTTGTCAACATGAAAATGTTATAGAAAATAAGATATAAGAAAAAATAATTTCTTTTATGAGTCCTAAAATGTTCTGTGCAGACGTTTTCGTCAATCTAAACCTCGCCTTGAATTCAATATTGTCGAACTCCGAAAAATAATCTTTTAGCATTTGGAATAAATCTCTGACGCCGATTTTGTCTCGTATTATGTAAAAATACGATATCATCGTCGATTTGGTCATAAATTTCGATCATTTAAAAAATAACTTATACTCAGTTTAACTTATCTATCACTTATCGCGAACCTATTCTGCTAGACAACATATCTAGAACTTTATCCATGGGATAGAGCTATCAGAGAGTCGTGAAACGCATTTTTCGGTTTATCCGTTAGATTTGTGTTAGATTGGCTATCGGGCACTTTATCCAGAGGTGGTGAAATAGCCAGTTAGTGTTTTATAATGAACCAATGTTTTAAATGCAGACAAGTGAGAAATGATGTAAGTACTTATTTTTATTTCTGTGAACTTAAATATTTTATTTACATATCGCAATAATGCTGGATATGAGAGTTGTTTCTCAACTCGATGAACAAATATCTATAAATGAATATGTCTGCGAAAGCACTGTACAATGTAACAACATCCTGTCAAAGTCCAAACAGAACCTCAATGTAATACACTTAAATGTGCGTAGTTTGAAAAAAAAATTTGATGAATTACTTATAATATTGAGTGGTTTGATCAAGCGTCCAGATTGTATTGTTCTGAGTGAGGCATTTATTAATGAATGTTCACCTCAATATCATATACCAGGTTACACATATTTATCGACAAAAACATATATAAATAGAAATAGTGGTATTGCCATATATGTTAGTGATAAGCTCGATATAATAAATTCAACAGAACATGACATGGATAGGGCCAACAGTATGGAAGTGTGCTTTCAATATAACGGAGTTAGCATACACATTGTTGCCGTATATCGAACGCATCAATCAAACGTAAACATGTTTCTTGATCAACTTCATAATATACTCATTAGGATTAGGGGTAAATTCTGCATAGTTTTGGGGGACTTTAATATAAATTTAAATACTTCTATTGACGATCCAATAGTAAATAAATATGTAAATATTATGACTGAACTGAATTTCAAATCTTGTATAAGTAGTGACACTCGGGAATGTACCGGACAGGTCCCTTCTTGTATTGATCATATCTGGACCAATATAAATATCAAAAAATTAGAAAAAGTATCCAGTGTTGTGTGGAAAATGGGTTTGACAGATCATCATGCCTGTATATTTCTATATGATGATCTTTTAACCCTTTTGTAGGCCCTGGGAAGATGGTTTCCCATTACATAGAAAGTATGAAAAAAGTCATCGGGAATCAGAATTTTCATATTAAATTTAAAACACCATCTCTTGAAACATTAGAAAAACACTTTTTATAAAAATCTGTTTTATCGACCATTCCTACATCTTGTTATTAGGCGGGAAAAATGACATTTCACATATTTCATCTCTTACTGCTATACTGTTGCTGTGAATTTTGAATATTTTATATTATTTCTAGTTTTTGACTCTTTCTAAGTTATAAGAGCCACTTATTTTACTAAAGTAAGTATTATTTTTGATTTATAAAATATTTTTTTTACAAATCTCTTATTAGTTTACTATTGTTGACGATTTTACTAGGTGGGAAGCATAGTTCCCACGGAACTAAATCTCAACCATTTTTTTTCATACATTTTTTTTTTCATAAATATAATATACTTCTTTTTTCTTCTTTATAATCATTTTTTTATATCTTTTAGATGTCTAAACAATGGAACATGGATATAGAAGGTCATGTAGAAGAAATGATGGATTTTTTAAATTCACTTCCCGAGGATGATACTGATTCAGAGGCAGAATGTGACATAGATGCCTATTCAGAATTGGTGGAATTAGATAATACTCAGTTTAGTGACAATGATAACTCATTGCGAGATGTAATATTGGATGAGAATGTTTTACCAGAATCTCCTTTCATTCAAGAGAATGTTTTACCAGAGAGTAATGATACAAGCTATCTACTTGATGTCGAATGGGGTGAAAATATAAGTGACTTCCAAATTCCTGTGGAAAACATTAAGGATGCTGCATCTGTTTCATCTTCAGAGCTATTACCTTCCTCAATCCAAAAAGAAAAAAAATATTTCGATGCTACTTTCAATAATATCATTGACATAATAGTAATCGAAACAAATAGATATGCTCAGCAAAAAAAGACAACAAACTGGACTGATACAACAAAAGAAGAAATCCGCGCCCTGATTGGTATATTTATAATTATGGGTATTCACCAGCTACCCCAACTTAAAAATTATTGGAGTTCAGATCCTATTCTTGGTGTGCCAGCTATTGCTAATATCATAACATCAAAAAGGTACAAAAAATTAATTGAAAATATACACATGAATGACAATATAAAAAATAAATCAAGAGACGATTGTAACCATGACAAGCTGCATAAAGTCCGACCAGTCGTAAATGAGCTAAATAATAACATAAAAAAATTAATAAATATATCCTCATATTTATCTGTCGATGAATCAATGATAAAATTTAAGGGCAGGTCGACGATAAAGCAATATATGCCTATGAAACCCATAAAACGGGGATATAAAGTTTGGTGCCTCGCAGATTCCACTACAGGATACATCACAAAATTTGAAATATATACTGGAAAAACAACAAATCAAAATAAACAAGAATTCGGACTGGGTGAACGTGTAGTGATCCAACTAACAAATGATATTCATAACCAAATGTGCATCGTAGCATTTGATAATTTTTTCACGAGTACGAAATTACTGATTCATCTCTACAGAAAGGGGATTTTTTCATTAGGCACGGTTAGGACTAATAAAAAAGATTTACCAGATATAATGAAAAGTAATAAAAAATTAGACAAGGGAGAATTCCAATTCAAAACTAAAGGACCTGTACTCGCTGTTCGATGGATGGACAATAAGATGGTAAATTTTTTGTCCACTGTGACTAACCACCTCGATACAACAGCAGTATTGAGACGAAATAGGCAAGGTGAACAAGAAAAAGTGTCTTGCCCAAAACTCGTATCAGAATACAATCGTATCATGGGTGGAGTTGACAGATTCGACCAACTGAGAGAGCGTTATGAAATTGGTAGGAGATCTGTGAAATGGTGGCATAGAATTATGTATTTTCTTATTGATTTGGCCATCGTAAATGCATATTTACTATCAAAAATGGAATCAAGGAATAACAGAGACCAATTATCTTTTAGGATAAGTTTGGCAAGACAACTGATAGGAGATTACTGCTCTAGAAAACGAAGAGGAAGACATACAATGTTTTTAGCAAAAAAACGCACAATCCCGGAAGAAGTAAGATTGGCTAGTGTGGGTCAACATCTTCCATATCTAGGAGGAACCTACAGAAGATGTAGATGTTGCAGTACAAAAGCAATAGAAAAAAGAACAAAGTATATGTGCACTGCTTGTGACATTCCACTTTGCGTGGATCCATGCTTTAAAATTTTTCACGGAAAATAATTTTATAATTCGGTATCTATGTATTGATTTCGATTTTTACAACTTCCTAGAGTTCAACGTATTTTTTATTTATTTTTAATATAACATTATTATTGTAAATCTTTTCTTTTTCCAATAATAAATTGACATACAATAATTTTGTATTTTTCTCCATACATTTTTTTGTGTCAGCAAAAGTTCCGTGGGAAACATATTTCCCACCTTGTGTATCTTTTATACTGATGATCTAGGTTTTATTTTTTTTTTAAATATTTTATTGAATAAGTTAAACTAAGCATATTATGCACAATAATTTTAGATACCAATATTTAAAAAAATTGCCCACGAAAGGGTTAAAAGAGACATATAATAATATAAACCATTTAAAATCTAAAGTAAATACTGAAAAGTTTATTAGTATTATCAGACAACAAACTTGGCTGGACATTATCCACGAATCTGACGTAAATAAGTGCTCGGAAAATTTTGAGAGAATTGTAACAAGTGCTTTACGCGATGCAACAGTTTTAACTACTGTTAAAATAAAATCAAAACTCCGACCTCTAAAACAGTGGATAACACCTGCAATTGTAAATTCAATTAGGTATAAAGAATGGTTATTAAAGAATGCCCGTAAAAATCAATTAGATAACACACTACAATCCCAATATACTAGATATAGAAATAAATTAAGTAAAATAGTAAAAAGATGTAAATATGACTATTATAAACATAAAATGGAGACATCGTACAATAACCAGAAAGAGATTTGGAAAATTGTGAATAAAAATCTGAATAATGCCAATAATAAATCTGAAATTAAATTTATTTCTGATGAAAACTCTACACTGATCGATGCGAGAAATGATCCAAAAACTCTACACTGATCGATGCGAGAAATGATCCAAAAACTCTACACTGATCGATGCGAGAAATGATCCAAAAAAATGCGCTAATATTTTTAATAATTTCTTTGCGCAGGTAGGTGAAAAATTAGCTAAAAACATAAATAAATTGAGTCACTCTAGACAGATAAATAACGCGGATTGCTGTGTCAAATGGTCTTCATTTACACAAGTGAGTCTCGAAGATATAAGTAAGATCATAGATAAACTAAAGAATGGCTCATCTCCGGGATTTGACGGAGTTACGGTAGAATTATTAAAAAAGGCTAAAACATTTATTGTCAAACCATTGTTACATATTGTAAATAACAGTTTGAAAGCTGGTATATTCCCTTCTATTTATAAAAAATCAATAATTATACCCATATATAAGGCGGGAGATAAACAAAATGTTACTAACTATCGTGCAATCTCATTAATTTCAAATGTTAGCAAAATTATAGAAAAAATAGTAAAAACTCAGTTAGTGGAATATTTGGATCGAAACAGAATAATAGACAAAAATCAATTTGGATTTGTTCGGTCATCTAATACACAGGATGCAATTTCTAGATTAACATCGTTGCTGTATTCATCCCTGGATGAAGGCAAAAAATGCGCGGGAGTCTTTATCGATCTTAGAAAGGCATTTGACAGCATAGAACATAAGCTTCTTCTGGAAAAAATGCAAAAAATTGGGATTGGAGGCGATGTAATATGTTTTTTTCGTAGTTACCTACATGAGCGACCACAGACTGTTAGAATTAATGGCAATAACTTAAGTGACGAGACATTTTCCATGTTTTCAATACCGCAAGGAACTGTGTTAGGCCCTTCTTTGTTTATAATATTCGTAAATGAAATATTCGCACAATCACTCCACGGACAAATCATATCGTATGCAGATGATACGGCCTTAGTAGTAAATGCGAGAACATGGAAAGAATTGGAACTAAAGGTCAACCAAGATGTTGATTTGTTAAAACAATGGTTTGATGAAAACTTATTATCGATGAATGCAGATAAAACGTATATTGTCCCATTCTCTATACATAGTAATGATTATCCGAGTGACATTAGTGTACTAATCCACGCTCGTGATGCTGCCTGTTGCTTGGATTCTTGTAGTGATAGCTGTTCTAAACTCAAGATTGCTAACAATGTCAAATATTTGGGAATAATAATAGATAAAAACCTTAAATGGAAAGAGCAAATAGAAACAGTGGTAAAAAGGATAAGAAAATTAACATACATATTTCTTGAAATCAGAAATTACATGTCATTAAAGCATTTATATTCTGTGTATTATGGTCTTGTACAGTCCTTGTTACAGTATTCTGTCACAAGTTGGGGAGCAGCCTATGATACCAGCCTGGGGTGTGTGGATGTTGTGCAGAAGTTGATTATTAAAATAATTCTCGGAAAACGCAGAAACTATCCCTCTGAACAATTATTCATAGATTTCAAAGTTTTAAAATTCAAAAATATTTTCAAAAAATTTGCTATTTTACAAGTACTATGAGAACCTGAGCACCATAGATTTATAATTGAAAATCGGACCCGATATAGATTTTTATTTTTCCAAGATAGAAGGAAGACAACTTTTGCGCAGCATCACTACTCATTCCTGAGAGAAAAGTGTTTTAACGACCTTCCTCTAGATATAAGAAAAACAACTGACTCTAGACAACTCATAAATAAAATAAAGCAACATTTTAAAACATATATTTAAATCACTTGTATTTTGTTTTCTTTTGTTTGTGATAGTGTATATGTCTGAATATGTTGGTGTGTGTGTGTATCTATGTGTGTGTTGGTATATGTATTTATATCTTTATGCGTGTAGGTACCTATATATGTATGTATTTATACTTATATGAAATAAAAAAAAATAAAATAAGGATAATATGACTATGACTAACACAACTCCTCTCTACTCAAGCCTAATAAGCTTTCAGAGAGGAATGGTATTGTAATATATATTATTTGTAAATGAATTATTGCTTGCTATTGTGAACATATATGTTGTATAAATAAAATAAAAAAAAAAAAAAAAAATTGAAAAATAGGTACGTTGGCAGCAGTCCCCCCCTTCAAACTATATTTAAAAAAAATATTGGAGAAAGTAATGAAAACATTATATTTGACTCAATCATTTTGAAACTGTAACTGTAAAACATGGTTGGTGTTAAGAATTTAGTATTTAGGTCGAACTTTGCATTCGGGCCAAGTTATTTATTTAATTTTATATTATTTCTCTCGGTCTGACCACATCGAACGGTGAATCGCATATTAAAAAGTTATCTTAAGAAGAAGATTGTACAGTTAGATTGTTTAAGACAAGCGTACTTCTACATTATATAAGTTTAAAAATTGTATCATTTGTTTAAAAAAAATACTTACAAGAACGAAAACAATGCTCAGCGTCAACTTCATATTGGAAGATTAGTTTTTATATTTCATTAGAAAATGTATCAAACATAAACTGGTATATGAAAGCTGGAATATCCTACATATATACCCGAGTTTGGAATGAAAATCTATCAATCTGCATCGTTAAAGTTAATTAATTTATTTAAAATATGCACGTTTTTAATTAAAAACTAATATTAATATGTTAATATATTTTTTATCGTTTTAAACAATGATTAGTTTTTTTACTGTGTACTAAACAATTATATATTTGATTTAATTATGTCGTGATTATAATAAAACGAGTGGTTTGGGCCAACGCTAAACTACTCACTAACAAGTCCTTCTATAAAGTATTCAAATTTTGTATGGAAAATATTCAGCATTTTCATGAAATGAGTTAGTTCAAACAGTCCTTCAACAGAACGGAGCTCCTCGCTGCAGTCCGTGGGCCTCTTCAAGGTCAGATTTAGTGGTCTGGAAGAAGAACTTAACAGACTTCAAATTGTTTTGCCATGGCTAAAGTGTCCTTTTATCTGCTGAATAAAAAAAAATGAAATTCCAGAGTGTCCTTGGTCAACTCTCTGATGCCCAGTTTTACAGTCACAGGCTTGAAGTAATCTCGCGACAATCCATGTCTGTGAATATTATCTTCACCGACGTTGATTGTTATTTTTTGCAAAATATTGTGCCGAGACAACGAGTCTAGAGGAGCTTCTAGAACTACTGTTCGTGCCATGTATTCTTTGTCATTCTTACTAGCGTTCTGTGAAGGGGGCGTTTTCAGTCCCCACATGCGGAGCGGGTGGAGGTGGACGTAGCTAGTTAAAACTATTATGTAAATATTTTATTATGAAAACTTGATAATTCTTCAATGCCATTTTATGAATGTGATGTGCCTTTTTACCAATTTGAAAATAAAACTTTCAAAATTTAACTTTCCTGAGCTTGAGGTCACATTGAAATATTTGATAGTTAAAAAAATGAGAACTATTCAGTCTAAAAGGGTACTAGATATAAAAGTGCAATCATTTAATTTGGAATTTTCTTTAATTCGATTAATATTATGGATTGATCTATTACAGTTGTGACATTTCCAAGTTTTTTTTATGGAAATGTATCGCTTTTCTGATAAACAATCCCCAAGATAGAATCAAAATAGGAAGGTGTAGGTCTCTGCCATCGACTTATCATTTTTTTGTGTTGTTTTTAACATAACATTCATTCATTCATTCATTCATACCATCACGGCATATCCCACAATGTGGGGTAACCAGCGAAAGGTGTGCGGGTGTGCATTGCCTTATAAAAGGGAGCACAACACATATGTGTATACCCACACACCAGTCTCGTCTCACCTAAAAAGGCACTACCTTCAGAATGGGTGGTGAACCTCATTGCTGAATTATGTCAGATGTTATTGTTGCCTGTTGTATTTTCGATTACCCGGCTTTTACGGGACACTCGAAAACAGTAATAGAAAAGAGTGGAAGCACTATTCTAAGCCGGTGCCTCACAGCAAATTTAACATAATAATGCAACCGTGCACACAAAAATACCACAATGCATAGCCTGTATACCAATTTCTTTAAATAATTATGTTGATTTAACAAAACTAATAGACTCAGATTTAAAAGAAAACGTATTAAAAAACAATAAACAAAACGGAAAGGAAAAAAAAGCTTACTACATAAAAAAACGTCGGCTACTAATGTATGTATGTAAGTACATCAATTATATTATAGTTTGTTGATATCATTTTATAGTGATTTTCGTAATGGATGTATTTACTGATTTAAGAATTATTATTTCATTTATTATTTCATTTATAATTTTCTTTAATTCCATTAATATAAAGGATTGATCTGGGGGATAAGTCTGGTCAACCGGCGTAATCAAATCATCCATTTTTACCCATATCATGGATATAATTATCTTATGAAATTCTATAAAATATAAAATATGTATTACAGAACTCCATAAGATAATTATTTATTTATTTATTTATTTAACATACTATGTCAAATATTAATTTAACACGCACCCAAAAACAAGTTGCCACATTCTGGAGACTTACGATATTAATCGTCTCACAGATCCAGACTGAAAACACAATTAAAACTGTGTCTCCACCGGGAATTGAACCCTGGACAATTTCTTAGTATCGCATTTCTGCCAAACAATCCCCGAGATCGAACCCAAAGAGGAAGATGTAGGTCTCGTCTTTGGAAGGATGTGGCATTTTTTTTTTTTGAAAACGATTAGGAAAAGATATTCGCCTGGATTGTAAAAATTATCCATACCTCGTCAATTAATTGCATAGCAACCAATCACTAATCACTGTGTTATATGATTAAAGCAAGTTTGGTACCAGCATTTATATTGAAAGTTAATTAAATTTTATAGAACTAGTTACATGTAACACATGAGATCCAACTGTCGGTGGCGATAGTATGCATAATCAAAGAATACGTACCAAACTATAAACAACACAAATTAATAAATATTTGAAGATATTTTATTTTCTATATAAAACATGTAGGTATGTTTGTCAGGATAGGATAGTATGGAGGTCAGTCTGTTTTCCTACACAGAATATGAAAACAGTATGATGGTATGTATGCATGTTTGGAGATTTAAGTATCAAACTATTAAGTCTTATTACATATTGTGTATAGGCGACTGCCATACAAATTGTATGAAGCGATAACTTCACTAAATTCAATTTTTATAAAAATTGTAAAAAAAATTGAGATGTAATATAACAATGTTTATATTTTTTATAGAAAATTAAATTATCTTGTTGGGGGTGTTTCGGCTTTTTTTGATGTTTTTAAAAACTTTGGAAATATAGGCAGTTACATAAACACATAAATTTTTCATGAAAAAAATATTTTTATTAATAAAAAATGTTTTGACATTTTGGTCCTATTTACTTCTCGTTAAAAAATCGGTTATGTCTACATCTTCTTCTGGGTCACAATCCTAAGATTGGTCTGCACCAAACACTCGATCTTTCCACTTAACTCTATCGTCCGCCAGTCTCTTTATCTCTTTGTAGCTGCTACAGCGCACGTCACCGATTATCTGGTCTATATAGTTATTTCTGGGGCGACCTCTACAGTTACCCCCATCAATCATTCCTTCGACGATGGTAAAAAGCAGGCCTGGGTGCCGGATGTTGTGGCCTATCCAAGTTGTTCTCTGTTGGGCAATTCTTTACATAATTTGCCTTGTCTCTCCAACCCTACTTAGTACCTCGTCGTTGCTGATGTGTTCTGACCAGTGAACTTTAGCCATGCGTCTGTAGCACCACATCTCAAACGCAGACAGACGTCCCGTTTCGCGTTGGCTGATGGTCCATGTTTCACAGCCATATAGCAGTACACTCCAGACAAGAGACTTGATCAAATTTTTCCTAATTTTGATGGAAATGTTAGGGGATTCAAAAATTGTTGATCTTTTGTTGAAGGCGACTCTTGCTTGGTGGATTCTGCTGTCGACATCAAAAGTCTGCTGTTGAACGTCCGTCTTGAGATATTCTGCTTCCCAGATATATAAACTTTTTCACCTGCTTAATTTCGATGCCTCCCAGAACAATATTTGCAGTGCATTCCTCCCTTCCAGCAACCATGCATTTTGTTTTGTCCTTATTTATCCTCATGTTATAATCGATTGTTAGGATGCTTTCCATCTTCCTGAGAGCCTCATTTAATTCTTCCTCTGTTTCTCCTAGCATTGCAATATCGTCTGCATACCTTATCATGTCTATTTTTTGTCCCTGAATTTTAACACCATGCCAATCTCTCATTTCTTCTCTCAGCTCATCGATAGCCTGTTGAATGTAGCAATTAAATAAAGCTGGAGACATAGAGCATCCCTGTCTCACTCCCTGGTTAACACTTGCCTCGGCTCTGCTTTCTCCTTCTGACACAACTGCTGTCTCATTTTTATATATATTCCATATTGCCCTTCTAAAGCCAAATTGGTCTTCTGTCAAAACACTTTCGATTTTCCTTTCTGCTCTTTTCACTACATAGTGTCAGATATAATTATTTATTTTTATTTATTTATTTGTTTCATCTCAAAAATAAAATTTTGAAAATTAAAACACAAATGTATTCAACCTCACTAGGAAAAAACCTGTTTCGAGGTTAAATATAATCACATTTTTGTGAGAGACATAAATACAGAGTTTACTAAGTCTAACATTTTACAACAATAATATATATCAACATAATGTACATATTATATGGGTATATGTATATCGATACAAAAATTTATCTATTTAGTATTTCCTTTTTTTAATCATTTCAGAATATATATAGTTATATGCCTACAAAATTTTCATACTCAGAATTCTGAATATTTGTTCCACATACTGTCGCCATAAGCAGTTGGATGTCATGTGTTGGATGCAACTAGTCATCATTTAATGTAATAGGAAAAATATGTTTATAAAAAACACGTAAGAATCATAAATCAAAGGTCACTTTATTGTATTATTGATATAATTATATCCATCGACACAATCTTGACCGTGCACATACGGGCCAAAAATTATTGTTGCAATAGGATCCTCTTCGACACTGATATGTTAATGGAACCCTTCCACAAGTGCGGTATTCAGTTGGGCTGATACATTTCACTCCGTACTTACATTGACCGCAGGACACCGCATCTGCGGAGTTCCACAGGGACATCAATGTGGCCTGAAAATTAAAAGAAAAATAAAATACAATTGATACTACGACATACCATCAAACCAAGTAAGGTCACTCTCATCTGGTACCTAAGAAGTGTGAAATGCCAACCTCAAGCCTCCAACATGACTCATCATTATTGCACTGTGGATTTAGGAGGGTTAATGCTTTTGATAATTTTGATTATTAGTTGTGAGTTTTGTGATGTTAGCACTCAATGAATCAAATTATTGAGCGTCCTCAGAGGCAAGAATCAAAAATCAAAATAAACTCTGAGGATGATGCTTAGGCTCATTAAAGTCATACTCATTTGTGGATTGAAACTATAACCCGAATGCACAGTCCTAGGTAACTATGTAAATACTAACTCCTAACCTCACTGGAGTATTTAGTATTCTTAAGTTAGCAATTGCGTTGCAGAGACATCACTAACTAAATACTAAATACTACGACAAACTTAAGTTCGATGGCGTAGCATTTCACATTATTGTGTATGAAGAAAATGATAGATTGTTTTCTATGGGTTTATACTAACGTTTAAAATGAATGTGTTTATCACTAGTTGCATGTAACACATGATATCCAACTGTCGATGGCGATAGTATATATAATTGAATAATATGTTTATAATGAACATTATTAACACTAATTGATAAATATTTTATTTTGTGGGCTTACAAAACTTTAATACTCAGGGGTTGAATTTATTTATTTAGGGAAAAAACAATTACTCATCACACATACCTACACATTTTTGTTTTATAAATAATAAATGTGCAATCACAATATTTCCCATAGAGAAGTTACAATGTAAACATAGACGTGCTTAGAGATTAAGATAGAGATAAAAGTAATAAAATATAAAAATCAATACTTATTGAATAAAACATATTATGAAGTATAGTTTGGAATACACAAGAATGACATCAATCATATAACATTTCTTCCTCAACACTTAGGAATAGTCGCAGTCACCTACATCACTCCATAGGGAACGTTATAGAACTAAGTGTTCTGTTCATCCCCGGAGCGGCTGCTCGTCGGTTGAAACAAGAACTACTATCAAGCATATTTCATACCACTACCACTAAGAGTCCAACCACACTCGTGAAGGCCCGTAAATCATGGCGAGGGTTACCCTCCCGGCAGCTCCACTAACAACAGACTGCCACAGGGAGCCTCCGCCAACAGTGCATTCTAAACATACCCAGGTTCTAAGAGGCTGTATCACTGATCTTTTTTTGCAATTTTTCCTTTGAATGACAAAGCATTAACCGTTTCAGTGCTAATCTCGAGACGTTATCGTGATGAATCATACGCTACACCAGTGCGGATCTCGATAGGTAATCGTGATGGACAATGTTCCACTTTAACTCGCTGTAGAAATCTTATTTATCGACATATCCAAAAAATAATAATTACATCGTGTAACCGAATCATTTATCTAAGTAAATACGTTTTCAAAAATTTTTTAAAAAAATTCGGTAGATGGCAGTAGAGTGTTTACTTTTTATCTATTTCATCTCGATACGTAATCGAGACCCGCACTGAGATACCGCTTTGTATGGATATTAATGTTGCTTATAACCCATATCCGAGTTCGTAGAGATTGTGCGCCGGTTTAGAAAAATAATTATGTTCGGTTTTTATTTAGTTTATAAAAGCAAAGTATTTTGTTGTAAATTTATATGTTTTTATTTGTGTCTTAAACGTTGATTCATATTTCAAAATAACTTTTAAGTTCATGAGTTTTATAGAGTAATTCGATTTTTTGTGTTACCGACTTTGAAAATTTTACTAGGTGATAGACAAAATACATTTAACATTTTTTGCTATTATGAATGAATTTCGCTTTTATAAATGTTCCGAAAAAGTAAGTACTCAGAGCCTGTTGAGTTATTTCAGTATTATATATAACAACCAATGATTTTATGACTATTTTCTACTATATAAGTTGATAAAGTCGCGGTGCAGCGGCGCATAGGTCATAGCGCTTACAGATAAACTTCATACAAACGTATAAGGTACTAAGCAATTGTTGAAAACTGTGTTTGTTTTCGAAGAAATACTTAAAAATTCATAAATTTTAAGCTGATTTTTATTCACTATATACATTCCTATATCTTTTTTTACCTATGTGATATTTTTTTGCTAATAAGTCATGGTTTTGTGAGCTGGAATGTTGAAAAAATCAGTTAAATAGTATGCAGAAAAACAAAATAAACAAAAAAATGTACTCAACATTTAAAACAGCTAAAAACGAATATTCTCGTCGAAGATTTCAAGTATCTCAGGTGAGTAGTTATTGAGATATGACGATTTTAATTTTGTCCGAAAATTGCGCCGCACTGAGGTGTTACATTGTTTCGCATACGCTTAGCACGGAAAAGGTTAATGGCAGAAAATATGAAAGGTCTAGAGCGCTTGGTAAAAATGGTATTCGAGGGATGCATCCAAAATGGACTGAGAATGAATGGAGCTAAGTCTAAAGTAATGGTAATTGAAAAATGCGAAAGAAGAACAGAATACGAAATACGAGTGAATAATGAATTACTAGAACAAGTGGATGAATATTTGTATCTAGGAAGTATGTTTCAGCGTGATGGAAGATTGGAAAAGGATATAGAAAGAAGGGTAACGGTAACGACACAATTATCTCAAGGCCAGGGAAGCTCGCTGTGCACAATGCAATAGTCGTATGCTATAATGTATAATAATGCGATAGTCTTTTGCATTAATGTATGCAAGTGAGACATGGACATGGCAGAAGACGCATGAAAGTAAAATTAACGCTGTGGAAATGAGGTCCCTAAGAGGAATGTGTGGTAGAACGATCTATGATAGGATAAGGAATATGGACATCAGACGAGAATGCAAGATTGAAAGAGATATTGTGAGTAGAATGAATGTACATAAATACACTACGATGGTTCGGACATGTGGAGAGAATGAACGATGAGCGCCTGACAAAGAAAGTATACAAGGCTGAAAAGAGTGGAATGAGAGGTCGTGGCCGCCCGAGAAAGAGTTGGCATGATCACATAAATGAGATTTTGAAAGATGGTAATATACCAAGTCAGAATAATAGGAGAGAAAAACAACAAACAAAACGAAAAGGAAAAAAACAGCATAATACAAAAAAAACGTCAGCTACTAATACAGGTACATGTAGTCGACAGCAATAATATTGTAGTTTGTTAATATAATTTTACAGGGTGTTAATCGTAGTGATTTTTGATACGGATAGAAGATCTGTATGTCCTAATGTATGTACTTCGTTTAGAATTTTCTTTAATTTCATTAATATTATGGATTGATCTGAGGATCTTAATATATTACAGATCTCCATAAGACAATTATATCCACGATATGGGTAAACATGGATGGTTTTGATCCCGCCTGTTTAACATACTTGCCTTCCTGGTGTTGTACAATTGAGACATTTCCAAGTTTTTTGGAAACATTTCTTATGGCCAATATTTCAATGTACAATTAAATGCTTGATTGTCGATTTTCTCTATGGTTTTCGGCATGTCTATGGTTAATCGGAGTTTGGCGTTATTTCATTACAAAATCAACGTTGATCGTCAATAACGAACTGTCAAAAATAAGAATTGTCAATTGTGAACATAACCTTTGTACGTTTTGTGTTATATGGTTTTGTTTTTTTTATTATCTATATTGTATTAAATAAATAAATGGTTGTTTCAAAACAATATGTTATTTTATTATAACAGTTAAGATTTCAAAACACCTTTTCAGCGTGTTTCACTGAAACCAAAGCTGCACAAACCTACAAATTTTTATCTCAGGGTCCTAAAGGTAAATGAAAAGAAACATTCTATAAAGCATCTAATTTTATTGAATTAAAAATTGGGATAATGGACATTTTACAAATTGAGATAGTACGAATTCTGTATCAGTGACCAACTAACTATATTGTTTGCTTTACATTTTATTTTATACATAAATTATAAAAAAATAAAATAAACATTAGAAACATCTGTGTAGGTATTGACGGGCCGGCCATGACGTAATGAATATTTCACAAAAAAACATTTTAAAAAATGAGATAAGACAAATTCTATATTACAATACATAGATTTATTATTATCTTTGTAAATTTATGTGATTGTAAAACAGAAAAAAAATAATAAAAATTCTGACAAATATGTCGACTATTATGTTAGCGTCCCGCAGTTGTCACAACACAAAATAGTGGATGCAAACAGCTGTAAACAACGAATACCATAGAGCATAAGACGGTATTACACGTGTCAAAAACATTGATCGACGATTAGTTGATTTTTTCTTAATTGTGTATTGAAATAACCAATTTTCTAAATTGGCAATTACGAATCTAATTGACGATCAGTTGATTGACAATTAACTCCATTTTTTATTGTCCATTGAAATATCGGCCATTAGTATCGGTTTTCTGCCAAACAATCCCCAAGATCGAAACCAAATAGGAAGATGTAGGTCTCATCTTTGGAATGATGTGGCATTTGCAAAACGATTGGTAAAAGATAGTCGCGTAGATTGTAAAAATAATCCATAATCCGTTGTAATTGCATAGCAACCAATCACTAATCATTGTGTAAAATGATTAAAGCATGTAAGGTACTAGCATATATTGAAATTTAATTTAATTTTATAAAAAACGTGCCTATTTTAATTAACTCATTGATAGTTTTGTGTCGCAAATTAATATTATCACATTAAACGTTGGTATATAAATGACTAGTGTTGCTCCCATAGACCAGATTATATATTATTTGTATACTAAACTTATAAGATATCACAAACTAATCTACCAACATGAAGTTGAATTTAAGCGTCGTCTTTGTCCTTGTAAGTATTTTTTTCTCGAATGAATCAATCACTGTTCAATATTTATGTACTTATTTATTTCTTCTTCTTCTTCTTCTTTGCCAGCCATCTCTCCACTGCTGGATGTAGGCCTCCTCCAATGAACTCCATCTCTCTCGGTCCTGTGCTTCCCCCAGCCAACCCCTTCCCGCAACCGGAATAATATCGTCGACCCATTTTTGTTGCGGTCGTCTTACCGGTCTTTTATTTTTCCACGGTCTCCATTTTAGTATTCTGGGTATCCTTTTCTCGGTACCCTGTCTTGCAACATGCCCTGCCCACTGCCATTTCTACTTTGCAACACGGTCTGCTATGTCAACAACTTTTGTTTGGCGTCTGATTTCTTCATTTTTTATTTTATCCCGGAGGCTCACTCCTAACATTTGCCGTTCCATAGCTCGTTGCGTACATTTCAATTTGTATATTGTGTTGGCAGTAAGTGTCATTGTTTCCAATATTTATTAACTTTATAATATTCACTGATCAATACACTGTTCAGAATGACTGTATATGGTTCATTTTCAATCTCAACAAAATATGATCATATTTATTTCGACTTGTAGAAATATACTTCGTTGGCCAAAGATACGAGATCGTTGTAACATTCACATATTGTAATTACTTTGTAACATATTTAAAAAATATCGACGTTTACTTTCGATCTGCTGAACGTACTACACTAGCTATCCCCATTCACAATACAATCGGCTAGACAATGCAATGGCCTAAGTGATGAAGTAACGTCATCTCAATCCGTTCAAATATTTAATGGTAAACTAAAATATCTTAATTTTCAGGCCACATTGATGTCCCTGTGGAACTCCGCAGATGCGGTGACCTGCGGTGAATGTAACAACGGAGTGAGATGTATCAGCGCAAATACGTACCGCTCTTGTGGAAGGGCTCCAAAGGGTATAAGGGTGTGTCCAAGAGGATACTTCTGCAACAATAGTTTATTGTCCATATGTTCACGGAAAAGATTATGTCGATGAGTTATAGTTACATCAATAAAACAATAAAGTAACCTTTGATTTATGATTTATTTCGTGTTTTTTTTTATAAACATTTTTTTCCTATTACATTAATTGATAACTAGTTGCATCCAACACATGACATCCAACTTTTTATGGCGACAGTATGTGGAACAAAAATACAAAATTCAGAGTAGGTAGACATGTTTTTAGACCTAAAATATTAATTATAATATTCTGAAATTTTAGGTTATGAGCATCAAAGGAATCAAAATGTGAGAGAGACGGACGGAAACAAATATACAAACATACACACAAACACACACACACACACACACACACACCCTTACACACCCTTACACACCCCCTCACACTCACACACACACACACACACACACACACACACCCTCACACACCCCCTCACACACACACACACACACACACACACACACACTCACCCTCACACACACACACACACACACACAAATTTCTACTTAGTGATGGGTCGGAGATGTATTGAGGCGAGGGATAGCTATGTTATATCTTGATATTATTCTAGTCCTTATCTCATGGATTTCATTGTAATGTTGTGCTGAGCCGCAGATGTATTGATGCGAGGGATAGCTATGTTATTTCTTGATCTTTTTCTAGTTCTTATCTCACGGATTTCGTTGTAATGTTGTGCTGAGCCGCAGATGTATTGAGGCGAGGGATAGCTATGTTATATCTTGATATTATTCTAGTGTTTATCTCATAGATTTCATTGTAATGTTGTGCTGAGCCGCAGATGTATTGATGCGAGGGATAGCTATGTTATTTCTTGATCTTTTTCTAGTTCTTATCTCACGGATTTCGTTGTAATGTTGTGCTGAGCCGCAGATGTATTGAGGCGAGGGATAGCTATGTTATATCTTGATATTATTCTAGTGTTTATCTCATAGATTTCATTGCTGAGCCGCAGATGTATTGATGCGAGGGATAGCTATGTTATTTCTTGATCTTTTTCTAGTTCTTATCTCACGGATTTCGTTGTAATGTTGTGCTGAGCCGCAGATGTATTGAGGCGAGGGATAGCTATGTTATATCTTGATATTATTCTAGTGTTTATCTCATGGATTTCATTGTTATGTTGTGCTGAGCCGCAGATGTATTGATGCGAGGGATAGCTATGTTATTTCTTGATCTTGTTCTAGTTCTTATGTATCTCATTGATTTCGTTGTAATGTTGTGCTGGGCCGCATATTATGTATTGAGGCGAGGGATAGCTATGTTATTTTTTGATCTTGTTCTAGTGTTTATGTTATGGATTTCGTTGTATTGTTTTTTTAAATATTGTAAATAAACTATTTTTTTATATAAATCATTCTACCAAAGAACACGAAATTTTTTAAATAATTCACTGGAGGAGAAGTCTATTAGTTTTTATTTTATTATTTTTATGATAATTAAAATAGAACATATATTATGCTACGAGGTCTCTAAGTTGTTGCTTTGTGACTTCAAACTTGAAAAAAATAAAATATAAACCTGGCATACAAATCTCGCGTATCTTGGCTTTATAGGTAGGTACTTTGTAGATATGTTTAGAGACAGTTGGATAACATTAAAATAAATATGTATTAATGAAAAAAATGCCTATAGAGGTATATGCAATCATAAAATATTCGATGTTGAATATTGTTGGTACAATAAGTTGATGGAGATTGAATAGATTCATTTATTTTCTACTCAATGATATTTTTTTATCATCTCAGTAGGGACGAAGCTGGAATTTTATAGGTGCCTTGAATTCTCGGTTCTCCTTCAATATTATTACAACTTCGTCTCTATTGAGATGAAATGTAGGAGATTCATTCAAATTTGATGAAACTAGATACCATCCAATTTATACGCTCGACAACTCATCAAGGTTTCTAGGTCTCACGAAGATATATTTTTTTTATAATTCTTTTTCAGAATCAACTGTAAATACGTACTTTATGGACAGTTTTTGTAGCCTTGATTAATGCGGGGACGCTTATTAAGAATATGTCGATCTCTTGGAAATGCTTATTGTAGGTATGTATTACAGATTCTTTAGATTGTAGCATGTTGAGCATAGTTGTTTGCTGAGTGGTTAGGTTATGTACATAAAAGAAATCAAAAATCATCGTTTAGTTCATTATTTTATTAAATGAATTATAAATCATCAACATAATCTTGACCGTACACATATGGACGCAAAATTATTGTTGCAGTAGAATCCTCTTGGACACGGTGCTGTGAATGGAACTATTCCACAAGAGCGGAACGCAAATGCGCTGACACATTTCACTCCGTATTTACATTGTCCGCATGAAACCGCAGCTGCGGAGTTCCACAGGGACATCAATGTGGCCTGAAAATTGAAAGAAAAATAAAATACAATTGATACTATAACATAACATGCTCTCTTATCTGGTACCTAAGAAGTGGGAGATGCATCTCTCAAGTTTCATTTCTCTATATTTATATAATATCTAATTATAAAAAATAAATTCCATATTTTAAGTAGTATGGATATACTTGATAAAATATCCTCAGTTTTTTTTTTTTTTTTTTTATTAAAGTTTTATTTATTTACATTTTTTTTAAACAATAAGTATTCTTGCACTAAACTGCAAAAGCAGTTTAACAGTGCTAGCTCTCTCGTACACTTATATAAATTTGATAATGTAACAAAAAATAATTATAAACAAACAAAAATTAAAAATTAGCAATACAATATAACAATAATTAAAACCATTAACACAATATAACAACAAAGAAAACATACAAACTTATATATAAAATTCTTTTAACATTTTTTTATTTTTTTTTTGTTTTCAATTTGAATATTTAAATATTTTGGCAGTTTGTTAAATAGTTTCGGAATTATCGTTGCTTTTGTCCTGTCGCCGTAAACGTTATTTGTTTTAGGTATTGTCAGTAAGTCTTTCGTTATTTGTCTAGTTGTATATTTGTGAGTGATCTTTAATTTAAATCTTTAATTAAAACTATATTAAAAACGAGTGGGTTGTGGCCAACACTAAACTCTCCACACCACAAATATTGACAATGAAATATTTTATTCATTCTAAATTTTACTACCAGGAATATAAATTTTCTAACGATAGTATATTTTCATGTTAAGATAGACAAACTATTAATGCCGTATAGTGAAGAATGCTTATGTTGTATGAAATATTTTAAAAAAAGCAGATAAATTTTGATTTAAAGAACGCGAGAGCATTTTCAAAATTTTGACACGTGATATCATATGAAGATTTTTTTGTTATTTATGGAAAGCTAATCAGTTCTATGTTCAAGCTCTTTACATTATAACATGAAATCAAATTACTGAACGTTTCCATACATAGAAATTTATCTAATTTCATTTTTATTCATACTAAATGTTACTATCAGGAATATAAATTTTCTTCCGATAGTATATTTTTATGTTAAGATAGACAAACTATTAATGCAGTATAGTGAAGAATGCTTATGTTGTATGAAATATTTTTAAAAAAGCACATAAATTTTGTTTTAAAGAACGCAAGAGTATTTTCCAAATTTTGACAGGTGATATCATATGAAGAATTTTTTTGTTATTTATGGAAAGCTAATCAGTTCTATGTTCAAGCTCTTTACATTATAACATGAAATCAAATTACTGAACGTTTCCATACATAGAAATTTATCTAATTACATTTTTATTCATACTAAATGTTACTATCAGGAATATAAATTTTCTTCCGATAGTATATTTTTATGTTAAGATAGACAAACTATTAATGCAGTATAGTGAAGAATGCTTATGTTGTATGAAATATTTTTAAAAAAGCAGATAAATTTTGATTTAAAGAACGCGAGAGCATTTTCAAAATTTTGACACGTGATATCATATGAAGATTTTTTTGTTATTTATGGAAAGCTAATCAGTTCTATGTTCAAGCTCTTTACATTATAACATGAAATCAAATTACTGAACGTTTCCATACATAGAAATTTATCTAATTACATTTTTATTCATACTAAATGTTACTATCAGGAATATAAATTTTCTTCCGATAGTATATTTTTATGTTAAGATAAACAAACTATTAATGCAGTATAGTGAAGAATGCTTATGTTGTATGAAATATTTTAAAAAAAGCAGATAAATTTTGTTTTAAAGAACGCGAGAGCATTTTCAAAATTTTGACACGTGATATTATATGAAGAATTTTTTTGTTATTTATGGAAAGCTAATCAGTTCTATGTTCAAGCTCTTTACATAATAACATGAAATCAAATTACTGAACGTTTCCATACATAGAAATTTATCTAATTACATTTTTATTCATACTAAATGTTACTATCAGGAATATAAATTTTCTTCCGATAGTATATTTTTATGTTAAGATAGACAAACTATTAATGCAGTATAGGGAAGAATGCTTATGTTGTATGAAATATTTTAAAAAAAGCAGATAAATTTTGTTCTAAAGAACGCGAGAGCATTTTCCAAATTTTGACAGGTGATATCATATGAAGATTTTTTTTGTTATTTATGGAAAGCTATTCAGTTCTATGTTCAAGCTCTTTACATTATAACATGAAATCAAATTACTGAACTTTTCCATACATAGAAATTTATCTAATTACATTTTTATTCATACTAAATGTTACTATCAGGTATGTAAATTTTCTTCCGATAGTATATTTTTATGTTAAGATAAACAAACTATTAATGCAGTATAGTGAAGAATGCTTATGTTGAATGAAATATTTTAAAAAAAGCAGATAAATTTTGTTCTAAAGAACGCGAGAGCATTTTCCAAATTTTGACAGGTGATATCATATGAAGATTTTTTTTGTTGTTTATGGAAAGCTAATCAGTTCTATGTTCAAGCTTTTTACATTATAACATGAAATCAAATTACTGAACTTTTCCATACATAGAAATTTATCTAATTACATTTTTATTCATACTAAACGTTACTATCAGGAATATAAATTTTCTTCCGATAGTATATTTTTATGTTAAGATAAACAAACTATTAATGCAGTATAGTGAAGAATGCTTATGTTGTATGAAATATTTAAAAAAAAGCAGATAAATTTTGTTCTAAAGAACGCGAGAGCATTTTCCAAATTTTGACAGGTGATATCATATGAAGATTTTTTTTGTTATTTATGGAAAGCTAATCAGTTCTATGTTCAAGCTCTTTACATTATAACATGAAATCAAATTACTGAACTTTTCCATACATAGAAATTTATCTAATTACATTTTTATTAATACTAAATGTTACTATCAGGAATGTAAATTTTCTTCCGATAGTATATTTTTATGTTAAGATAAACAAACTATTAATGCAGTATAGTGAAGAATGCTTATGTTGTATGAAATATTTTAAAAAAAGCAGATAAATTTTGTTCTAAAGAACGCGAGAGCATTTTCCAAATTTTGACAGGTGATATCATATGAAGATTTTTTTTGTTATTTATGGAAAGCTAATCAGTTCTATGTTCAAGCTCTTTACATTATAACATGAAATCAAATTACAGAACTTTTCCATACATAGAAATTTATCTAATTACATTTTTATTCATACTAAATGTTACTATCAGGAATGTAAATTTTCTTCCGATAGTATATTTTTATGTTAAGATAAACAAACTATTAATGCAGTATAGTGAAGAATGCTTATGTTGTATGAAATATTTTAAAAAAAGCAGATAAATTTTGTTCTAAAGAACGCGAGAGCATTTTCCAAATTTTGACAGGTGATATAATATGAAGATTTTTTTTGTTGTTTATGGAAAGCTAATCAGTTCTATGTTCAAGCTTTTTACATTATAACATGAAATCAAATTACTGAACTTTTCCATACATAGAAATTTATCTAATTACATTTTTATTCATACTAAATGTTACTATCAAGAATGTAAATTTTCTTCCGATAGTATATTTTTATGTTAAGATAAACAAACTATTAATGCAGTATAGTGAAGAATGCTTATTTTGTATGAAATATTTTAAAAAAAGCAGATAAATTTTGTTCTAAAGAACGCGAGAGCATTTTCCAAATTTTGACAGGTGATATCATATGAAGATTTTTTTTGTTATTTATGGAAAGCTAATCAGTTCTATGTTCAAGCTCTTTACATTATAACATGATATCAAATTACTGAACTTTTCCATACATAGAAATTTATCTAATTACATTTTTATTCATACTAAATGTTACTATCAGGAATATAAATTTTCTTCCGATAGTATATTTTTATGTTAAGATAGACAAACTATTAATGGAGTATAGGGAAGAATGCTTATGTTGTATGAAATATTTTAAAAAAAGCAGATAAATTTTGTTCTAAAGAACGCGAGAGCATTTTCCAAATTTTGACAGGTGATATCATATGAAGATTTTTTTTGTTATTTATGGAAAGCTAATCAGTTCTATGTTCAAGCTCTTTACATTATAACATGAAATCAAATTACTGAACGTTTCCATAAATAGAAATTTATCTAATTACATTTTTATTCATACTAAATGTTACTAACAGGAATATAAATTTTCTTCCGATAGTATATTTTTATGTTAAGATAGACAAACTATTAATGCAGTATAGTGAAGACTGCTTATGTTGTATGAAATATTTTAAAAAAAGCAGATAAATTTTGTTTCAAAGAGCGTTAGAGCATTTTGACAATGTTGACACGTGATATCATATGAAGAAATTTTATGATATCTATGAAAAGCTAATCAGTTCTAAGTTCAAGCTATTAATATTCTTATATCAATATGAAATCAATGAACTGAACATTGCCAAATATAAAAAAATTCTCTTGTTACATATAAGTTTCATACAAATATCCATTAAATAAAATATAATTTTTGAAACCGTTGAATATTTTTCTTTTAACATTGACCAACTTTGAATACAATTTTAGGAAGATTCTTGGTGTTGTATAAATAGTTGAAACCAAATTAAAATATCTCTAATTTCCAGGTCGTGAGAGCATTTTTTCAGTTTTAATAGATGAAATCATAAAGAAACATTGGGAAAAAATGAACCGTTGTCTATGGAAAACTAATCAGCTCTAAGTTTATGGACTTAACACATGTGATATCAATATGAAGTCAATCGGACTTATAGTTTGGGCTGCAGAGAGGACACAAAAAAAAAACAACGTAAATGATGAATTCATAGAGAAGAAATCAAAAGTTGTCTATGGAAAACTAATCAGCTCTAGGTCTTTGCACTTTACACATATGATGTTAATATGAAGTCGATCAGACTTATAGTTTGGGCTGTAGAGAGGACACAAAAAAGATAAATGCTACGGCGTACGGCGTACGGCGTACAGCGTATACGCCATACACACAAACACATCACGACGAAACTCATAGTGTGCATTCTCTACATGATACCCATTGAGAAATTGATGTAAAAAAAATACGCTTAAATTTTGCGAAATCATGACTCTCCCCTATTCCATAGTGTGGAGAGTAATATTCCATAGTGTGGAGAGTAATAATAATAAACTGTTTTTTCTAGTATATAATTTTTCTTCCGATAGTATATTTTTATGATAAGATAGACAAACTTTTAATGCAGTATGGTGTAGAATGCTTATGTTGTATGAAATATTTTAAAAAAAGCAGATAAATTTTGTTTTAAAGAACGCAAGAGCATTTTCCAAATTTTGACAGGTGATATCATATGAAGATTTTTTTTGTTATTTATGGAAAGCTAATCAATTCTATGTTCAAGCTCTTTACATTATAACATGAAATCAAATTACTGAACTTTTCCAAACATAGAAATTTATCTAATTACATTTTTATTCATACTAAATGTTACTATCAGGAATGTAAATTTTCTTCCGATAGTATATTTTTATGTTAAGATAAACAAACTATTAATGCAGTATAGTGAAGAATGCTTATGTTGTATGAAATATTTTAAAAAAAGCAGATAAATTTTGTTCTAAAGAACGCGAGAGCATTTTCCAAATTTTGACAGGTGATATCATATGAAGATTTTTTTTGTTATTTATGGAAAGCTAATCAGTTCTATGTTCAAGCTCTTTACATTATAACATGAAATCAAATTACTGAACTTTTCCATACATAGAAATTTATCTAATTACATTTTTATTCATACTAAATGTTACTATCAGGAATGTAAATTTTCTTCCGATAGTATATTTTTATGTTAAGATTAACAAACTATTAATGCAGTATAGTGAAGAATGCTTATGTTGTATGAAATATTTTAAAAAAAGCAGATAAATTTTGTTCTAAAGAACGCGAGAGCATTTTCCAAATTTTGACAGGTGATATCATATGAAGATTTTTTTTGTTATTTATGGAAAGCTAATCAGTTCTATGTTCAAGCTCTTTACATTATAACATGAAATCAAATTACTGAACTTTTCGATACATAGAAATTTATCTAATTACATTTTTATTCATACTAAATGTTACTATCAGGAATGTAAATTTTCTTCCGATAGTATATTTTTATGTTAAGATAAACAAACTATTAATGCAGTATAGTGAAGAATGCTTATGTTGTATGAAATATTTTAAAAAAAGCAGATAAATTTTGTTCTAAAGAACGCGAGAGCATTTTCCAAATTTTGACAGGTGATATCATATGAAGATTTTTTTTGTTATTTATGGAAAGCTAATCAGTTCTATGTTCAAGCTCTTTACATTATAACATGAAATCAAATTACTGAACTTTTCCATACATAGAAATTTATCTAATTACATTTTTATTCATACTAAATGTTACTATCAGGAATGTAAATTTTCTTCCGATAGTATATTTTTATGTTAAGATTAACAAACTATTAATGCAGTATAGTGAAGAATGCTTATGTTGTATGAAATATTTTAAAAAAAGCAGATAAATTTTGTTCTAAAGAACGCGAGAGCATTTTCCAAATTTTGACAGGTGATATCATATGAAGATTTTTTTTGTTATTTATGGAAAGCTAATCAGTTCTATGTTCAAGCTCTTTACATTATAACATGAAATCAAATTACTGAACTTTTCGATACATAGAAATTTATCTAATTACATTTTTATTCATACTAAATGTTACTATCAGGAATGTAAATTTTCTTCCGATAGTATATTTTTATGTTAAGATAAACAAACTATTAATGCAGTATAGTGAAGAATGCTTATGTTGTATGAAATATTTTAAAAAAAGCAGATAAATTTTGTTCTAAAGAACGCGAGAGCATTTTCCAAATTTTGACAGGTGATATCATATGAAGATTTTTTTTGTTATTTATGGAAAGCTAATCAGTTCTATGTTCAAGCTCTTTACATTATAACATGAAATCAAATTACTGAACTTTTCCATACATAGAAATTTATCTAATTACATTTTTATTAATACTAAATGTTACTATCAGGAATGTAAATTTTCTTCCGATAGTATATTTTTATGTTAAGATAAACAAACTATTAATGCAGTATAGTGAAGAATGCTTATGTTGTATGAAATATTTTAAAAAAAGCAGATAAATTTTGTTCTAAAGAACGCGAGAGCATTTTCCAAATTTTGACAGGTGATATCATATGAAGATTTTTTTTGTTATTTATGGAAAGCTAATCAGTTCTATGTTCAAGCTCTTTACATTATAACATGAAATCAAATTACAGAACTTTTCCATACATAGAAATTTATCTAATTACATTTTTTTTCATACTAAATGTTACTATCAGGAATGTAAATTTTCTTCCGATAGTATATTTTTATGTTAAGATAAACAAACTATTAATGCAGTATAGTGAAGAATGCTAATGTTGTATGAAATATTTTAAAAAAAGCAGATAAATTTAGTTCTAAAGAACGCGAGAGCATTTTCCAAATTTTGACAGGTGATATCATATGAAGATTTTTTTTGTTGTTTATGGAAAGCTAATCAGTTCTATGTTCAAGCTTTTTACATTATAACATGAAATCAAATTACTGAACTTTTCCATACATAGAAATTTATCTAATTACATTTTTATTCATACTAAATGTTACTATCAAGAATGTAAATTTTCTTCCGATAGTATATTTTTATGTTAAGATAAACAAACTATTAATGCAGTATAGTGAAGAATGCTTATGTTGTATGAAATATTTTAAAAAAAGCAGATAAATTTTGTTCTAAATAACGCGAGAGCATTTTCCAAATTTTGACAGGTGATATCATATGAAGATTTTTTTTGTTATTTATGGAAAGCTAATCAGTTCTATGTTCAAGCTCTTTACATTATAACATGAAATCAAATTACTGAACTTTTCCATACATAGAAATTTATCTAATTACATTTTTATTCATACTAAATGTTACTATCAGGAATGTAAATTTTCTTCCGATAGTATATTTTTATGTTAAGATAAACAAACTATTAATGCAGTATAGTGAAGAATGCTTATGTTGTATGAAATATTTTAAAAAAAGCAGATAAATTTTGTTCTAAAGAACGCGAGAGCATTTTCCAAATTTTGACAGGTGATATCATATGAAGATTTTTTTTGTTATTTATGGAAAGCTAATCAGTTCTATGTTCAAGCTCTTTACATTATAACATGAAATCAAATTACTGAACTTTTCCATACATAGAAATTTATCTAATTACATTTTTATTCATACTAAATGTTACTATCAGGAATGTAAATTTTCTTCCGATAGTATATTTTTATGTTAAGATAAACAAACTATTAATGCAGTATAGTGAAGAATGCTTATGTAGTATGAAATATTTTAAAAAAAGCAGATAAATTTTGTTCTAAAGAACGCGAGAGCATTTTCCAAATTTTGACAGGTGATATCATATGAAGATTTTTTTTGTTATTTATGGAAAGCTAATCAGTTCTATGTTCAAGCTCTTTACATTATAACATGAAATCAAATTACAGAACTTTTCCATACATAGAAATTTATCAAATTACATTTTTATTCATACTAAATGTTACTATCAGGAATGTAAATTTTCTTCCGATAGTATATTTTTATGTTAAGATAAACAAACTATTAATGCAGTATAGTGAAGAATGCTAATGTTGTATGAAATATTTTAAAAAAAGCAGATAAATTTTGTTCTAAAGAACGCGAGAGCATTTTCCAAATTTTGACAGGTGATATCATATGAAGATTTTTTTTGTTGTTTATGGAAAGCTAATCAGTTCTATGTTCAAGCTTTTTACATTATAACATGAAATCAAATTACTGAACTTTTCCATACATAGAAATTTATCTAATTACATTTTTATTCATACTAAATGTTACTACCAGGAATATAAATTTTCTTCCGATAGTATATTTTTATGTTAAGATAAACAAACTATTAATGCAGTATAGTGAAGACTGCTTATGTTGTATGAAATATTTTAAAAAAAGCAGATAAATTTTGTTCTAAAGAACGCGAGAGCATTTTCCAAATTTTGACAGGTGATATCATATGAAGATTTTTTTTGTTGTTTATGGAAAGCTAATCAGTTCTATGTTCAAGCTTTTTACATTATAACATGAAATCAAATTACTGAACTTTTCCATACATAGAAATTTATCTAATTACATTGTTATTCATACTAAACGTTACTGTCAGGAATATAAATTTTCTTCCGATAGTATATTTTTATGTTAAGATAAACAAACTATTAATGCAGTATAGTGAAGAATGCTTATGTTGTATGAAATATTTAAAAAAAAGCAGATAAATTTTGATTTAAAGAACGCGAGAGCATTTTCAAAATTTTGACACGTGATATCATATGAAGATTTTTTTGTTATTTATGGAAAGCTAATCAGTTCTATGTTCAAGCTCTTTACATTATAACATGAAATCAAATTACTGAACGTTTCCATACATAGAAATTTATCTAATTACATTTTTATTCATACTAAATGTTACTATCAGGAATATAAATTTTCTTCCGATAGTATATTTTTATGTTAAGATAAACAAACTATTAATGCAGTATAGTGAAGAATGCTTATGTTGTATGAAATATTTTAAAAAAAGCAGATAAATTTTGTTTTAAAGAACGCGAGAGCATTTTCAAAATTTTGACACGTGATATTATATGAAGAATTTTTTTGTTATTTATGGAAAGCTAATCAGTTCTATGTTCAAGCTCTTTACATAATAACATGAAATCAAATTACTGAACGTTTCCATAAATAGAAATTTATCTAATTACATTTTTATTCATACTAAATGTTACTAACAGGAATATAAATTTTCTTCCGATAGTATATTTTTATGTTAAGATAGACAAACTATTAATGCAGTATAGTGAAGACTGCTTATGTTGTATGAAATATTTTAAAAAAAGCAGATAAATTTTGTTTCAAAGAGCGTTAGAGCATTTTGACAATGTTGACACGTGATATCATATGAAGAAATTTTATGATATCTATGAAAAGCTAATCAGTTCTAAGTTCAAGCTATTAATATTCTTATATCAATATGAAATCAATGAACTGAACATTGCCAAATATAAAAAAATTCTCTTGTTACATATAAGTTTCATACAAATATCCATTAAATAAAATATAATTTTTGAAACCGTTGAATATTTTTCTTTTAACATTGACCAACTTTGAATACAATTTTAGGAAGATTCTTGGTGTTGTATAAATAGTTGAAACCAAATTAAAATATCTCTAATTTCCAGGTCGTGAGAGCATTTTTTCAGTTTTAATAGATGAAATCATAAAGAAACATTGGGAAAAAATGAACCGTTGTCTATGGAAAACTAATCAGCTCTAAGTTTATGGACTTAACACATGTGATATCAATATGAAGTCAATCGGACTTATAGTTTGGGCTGCAGAGAGGACACAAAAAAAAAACAACGTAAATGATGAATTCATAGAGAAGAAATCAAAAGTTGTCTATGGAAAACTAATCAGCTCTAGGTCTTTGCACTTTACACATATGATGTTAATATGAAGTCGATCAGACTTATAGTTTGGGCTGTAGAGAGGACACAAAAAAGATAAATGCTACGGCGTACGGCGTACGGCGTACGGCGTACGGCGTACAGCGTATACGCCATACACACAAACACATCACGACGAAACTCATAGTGTGCATTCTCTACATGATACCCATTGAGAAATTGATGTAAAAAAAATACGCTTAAATTTTGCGAAATCATGACTCTCCCCTATTCCATAGTGTGGAGAGTAAAAATATTGTAGAAAGTAATAAAACCATTTGACTCGTGTATAAGTAGTATGTAATTAAACTTATTTTAATGGGATAACAACATGTAGTTATCCCATTAATATAATTTTAATACTGTAATTGTGAAACATGTCTGGCATTTAGAAATAAGTCGGTATATAGATCGGTCTCTGCATTCTGGCCTAGTGTTTTATTTTATCTATATAATAAATTTGAATGTTTGTATCTATGTATGTATCTATGTATGTGTTGAATGCGCTCCTAAACCGCTCATCCGATTGCGATGAAACTTTGGTGAACTGTCGAGAGTATACCAGGGATGGTTTCTGGATCAAAAAATTTTAACTTCTTCTTCTTCTTCATCGAGTATTAGGTCATTTTACCTATGAAGGTGGACTATCCTGAGAACCATTTATCCGATTGCAATGAAACTTTGATGAATTGTCGAGTGTATGACCGGGATGGTTTCTGGATTAAAAAAAAATTCTTCTTTTTCTTCTTAATCGGGTATCAGGTCATTTTACCTATGAAGGTGGACTATCCTGGGAACCGTTCATCCGATTACAATGAAACTTTGGTGAATTGTCGAGCATATGACCGGGATGGTTTCTGGATTAAATTTTTTTTCTTCTTCTTCTTCATCGGGTATTATGTCATTTTACCTATGAAGGTAAAATGACCTTATACTCTGGGAGAAGAAGCTCCAACTGTCCTTCCATCTCTTCGCAGTTCTTCCAGGACAGTTTCTGGATTTAAACTTTTTTCTTCTTCTTCTTCATCGTGTATTTGGTCATTTTACCTATGAAGGTGGAGTAACTGAAGCGACGGAGTAACTGAAGAGACAGGAGTAACTGAAGGGACGGGAGTAACTTAAGGGACGGGAATAACTGTAGGGATGGGAGTAGTTGAGGGACGGGAGTAACTGAAGGGACGGGAGTGACTGAATGGACGGGAGTAACTGAAGGGACGGGAGTAACTGAAGGGACGGGAGTAACTGAAGGGACGGGAGTAACTGAAGGGACAGGGGGTAACTGAAGGGACGGGAGTAACTGAAGGGACGGGAGTAACTGAAGGGACGGGAGTAACTGAAGGGACGGGAGTAACTGAAGGGACGGGAGTAACAGAAAGGACAGGGGGTAACAGCAGGGACGGGGTAACTGAAGGGACGGGAGTAACTGAAGGGACGGGAGTAACTGAAGGGACGGGAGTAACTGAAGGGACGGGAGTAACTGAAGGGACGGGAGTAACTGAAGGGACGGGAGTAACTGAAGGGTCGGGAGTAACTGAAGGGACGGGAGTAACTGAAGGGACGGGAGTAACTGAAGGGACGGGAGTAACTGAAGGGACGGGAGTAACTGAAGGGACGGGAGTAACTGAAGGGACGGGAGTAACTGAAGGGACGGGAGTAACTGAAGGGACGGGAGTAACTGAAGGGACGGGAGTAACTGAAGGGACGGGAGTAACTGAAGGGACGGGAGTAACTGAAGGGACGGGAGTAACTGAAGGGACGGGAGTAACTGAAGGGACGGGAGTAACTGAAGGGACGGGAGTAACTGAAGGGACGGGAGTAACTGAAGGGACGGGAGTAACTGAAGGGACGGGAGTAACTGAAGGGACGGGAGTAACTGAAGGGACGGGAGTAACTGAAGGGTCGGGAGTAACTGAAGGGACGGGAGTAACTGAAGGGACGGGAGTAACTGAAGGGACGGGAGTAACTGAAAGGACGGGAGTAACTGAAGGGACGGGAGTAACTGAAGGGACGGGAGTAACTGAAGGGACGGGAGTAACTGAAGGGACGGGAGTAACTGAAGGGACGGGAGTAACTGAAGGGACGGGAGTAACTGAAGGGACGAGAGTAACTGAATGGACGGGAGTAACTGAAGGGACGGGAGTAACTGAAGGAACGGGAGTAACTGAAGGAACGGGAGTAACTGAAGGACACGGGAGTTACTGAAAGGACGGGAGTAACTGAAGGGACGGGAGTAACTGAAGGGACGGGAGTAACTGAAGGGACGGGAGTAACTGGAGGGACGGGAGTAACTGAAGGGACGGGAAGTACTGAAGAGTCTGAAGCGACGGGTGGTTATGGAGGACGATTTTTAATTATACTGGCAATACGAAGTTTGCCGGGGGTTCACTAGTATTGTATAAAATTTGATATTAGTTCTGTCGGTCTGACCACATTGAACGGTAAATTGCGTATTAAAAAGATGTCTTAAGAAGAAGATTGTACAGTTAGAATTGTTTGAGACAAGCATACTTCTACATTATACATATAAGTTAATCATTAGTTTTAAAAAAATACTTCTCCTTCTTCTTCTTGGGTCATATCAGGTCCCCGCGACGTTGACGACCACCATAGAGAAAGCCTCCCTGTCCTGTGCAGTGCGAAACAGCTCCTCCACAGTTCTTATACCGGTCCATTCGCGGATGTTTCGCAGCCAGGAAAGCTGTTTTCTTCCGACCCCTCTACAACCCTCAAACTTCCTCTTCATGACGAGCTGGCGGATGGCATACTTTTCACCTCTCAGAATATGGCCGAAGTATAACACTTTACGGAGCTTAACATTGGTGAATAATTCTCTTTTGGTGTTGGTTCTACGTAGTACTTGAGTGTTACTGACCATGTCAGTCCACGATATTCTAAATATTCTGCGGTGGATCCACATGGTTCAAATGTTTCAAGGCGGTTTATAATATTAACTTTGATAGTCCACGCCTCCACCCCATAAAGCAGAACTGACCACACATATGTAATACTCGACCATTCTTTGTCTCAGCTTTAAGTTGATACAATATTGTCGTCGAGGAGAAGATTTTTCATTTTGAAAAATGCCGATCGGGCCGCTTCTATTATGCATTTTACTTCAGTGTCAGGGTCTAAATTCTCAGTAATTACACTACCCAAATACTTAAATTATTTAACCCTTTCGATACTAACACCCTTAGGTGAAGATTTATATTTGGATGGCTATCACGGCTAAAAATCATCATTTTGGTTTTCTTAATATTAATGCTAAGTCCATAATGCTCTCCGATAGTATTGAAAAAAATACTTACAAGAACAAAAACAATGCCCAGCGTCAACTTCATATTGGAAGATTAGTTTTTATATTTGATTAGAAAATGTATCAAACATGAACTGGAATATCTTACTTATGTATATACCCAATTTTGGAGTGAAAATCTATCAATCTGCATACATCGTTAAAATGAATTTATTTATTTAAAATATACACGTTTTATATTAACAACTTATATAAATATGCTTTTACATTTTTTGTCGTTTTAAACAATGATTAGTTTTTTTATTGTGTACTGAACAATTATATATTTGATTTAATTTTGTCGTGACTATAAAAAAACGAGTTGGTTGTGGCCAAAGTATTCAAATTTTGTATGGAAAATATTCAGCATTATCATGAAATGAATTAGTTAAATATTATACTGTCTATAATTTTTATTATGAAAACTTGATAATTCGTCGATGCCATTTTATGAAAGTGATGTGCCTTTTTACCAATTTGAAAATAAAAATTTCAAACTTTATGTTTTCTGAGCTTGGGGTCACTTGGGTTCTGACTTTTTAACTATCAAATATTTGATAGTTAAAAAAATGAGAAGTACTATTCAGATATCGTTCAAAATCTAATGGGATCTAAAAGACGATTATACATACAAACTCATTAGTTTCATTTGGAAGTTTCTTTAATTCCATTAATATTATCGATTGATCTGATATTTTACAGGTAAGACATTTCCAAGTTTTTTTTGGAAATTTATCGCTTTTCTGATAAACAATCCCCAAGACCGAAACTAAAGAGGAAGATGTAGGTGTCTGCCATCGACCCATCTATTTTTATTTTATTAGTATTGTTTATAATATAAACAAATTAAACATAATAATGGAACCGTGCACACATAAATCCCACAATGTATCCATAGCCTGTATACCAATTACTTTACATATTTTATTAATTCGACAAAATAAATAGACTCAGATTTACAAAAAACTAATAGAAAAACAATAAACAAAACAAAAAGAAAAAAAAACAGCTCACTACAAAAAAAATGTCGGCATCTAATGTATGTAGGTACATGTAGTCGACAGCAATAATATTGTAGTTTGTTGATATCATTTTACAGGGTGTTAATCGTAGTGATTTTTGATACCTTTTTTATTTACATCATTCAACCTAAGAAAACGAAAAGTGTGGCTAAAAGTGTGTGTGGCGAAGCAAAAAGAGGTAGAATGAAAGAGTAAAGAAAGTAGTGGAAGAAAAACGGAAAGCGTGGAAGGAATGGCTGGCATGTAAAGGATCTGGAAAAGAGAAGGAAGAAAGAGCTAAAAATATATATAATGAGTGCAAGACGAAAACAAAAGTAACAGTAAAAGAAGAAAAGGATGCATTGAGAGAAAAGGAAAGCGTGAAAATTGTGAATGATTTTTCTGGGAACACAAAAATGTTCTGGAAAAGAGTATACATGATAAAGATGGATGTATGGTTATAGACGAGAAAAAAATCAAGGAAAGATGGAAGGAATATTTTGAAGAGTTATATGAAAGTACACAGTGCGAAAGTCGGACGAACAACATAATACCAATAAATGAATGTGAGAATGACAGCGAGAAAATTTCAATAGAAGAGGTCAGAGAGGCAGTGAAGCATGTACGTACAGGAAAGGCTGCGGGATTTGATTGCGGAATTTATCAAATATGGTGGTGAAAAGACGATGGAATGGTGTCATTGCCTCTTCAACAAATGTTGGGAGACATGACCTACCCCGTCAGATTGGAGAAACGCAGTGATTGTGCCCCTCTTTAAGAAAGGGTCAAAACTAGACTGCAAGAACTACCGAGCTATCAGTCTGCTGAGTTCAGTTGGAAAATTGTATACTAGATCAAAAGTTGAGAAAGGCTACAGCAAGCAAGGTGTGGGATGCACAATGAGCGTTTGTTGGAGGTAGAGGATGCACCGACCAAATTTTTTCCCTTCGAATGGCGACTGAAAAGGTTCTGGCAAAAAACAGAAGCTTTTCTGCGCTTTCATAGACCTGGAAAAGGCCTATGACAAAGTAGACCGTGAAAAACTTTGGAACGTGCTATCTGTGTATGGAGCGGGAAGCAGGCTGATAAGGGCAATATCATCTCTGTATGAGGAAAGCCAAGCCTGTGTGAGAATTGAAAACTCTCTCACTGGATGGTTCTCCATTAATATGGGAGTGAAGCAAGGGTGCGTACTATCACCGTGGCTCTTTAATCTATACATTGACTACTGTGTGAGAGCACTAAAGAATGAGAACATTGGGCTGAAACTGGAAGGTGTGACTGTATGTGATCTAATGTATGCGGATGACAAAGTATTAATGGCTGAAAGCGTGGAAGACTTGGAATGTTTGGTTAAAATAGTATTCGATGGATGCATGCAAAATGGATTGAGAATGAATGCAACTAAATCTAAAGTGATGGTATTTGAGAAGAGCGAAAGACGAACAAAATGCGAGATACGAGTGGAGAATGTACAATTAGAACAAGTCGATGAATATTTATCCTTAGGAAGCATGTTTCAGCGTGATGGAAGATTGGAAAAAGATATTGAAAGAGAGTAACGGCAGGTAATAGAGTGAACGGTGCATTAAGACCGGTAATGGCTGACCCAATTATTTCGAGGCAAGCAAAGCTACACAATGGTATCGTCGCACCGACTCTAATGCATGCTAGTGAGACATGGACATGGCAGAAGACGCATGAAAGTAGAATTAACGCGGATGAAATGAGGTCACTAAGACGAATGTGTGGTAAAACGATGTATGATAGAATAAGAAATGAGGATATTAGACGAGAATGTATGATTGAAGGAAATATCATAAGTAAAATGAAAATAAATGCCCTAATGTGGTTCGGCCACATAGAAAGAATGAGTGATGACCGTCTGACAAAAAAAGTATACAAGGCTAATAAAAGAGGAACGAAAATAGAGGTCAGCCAAGAAAAAGTTGGCACGATCACATAAATGGGATTAATAATAGAAGAGCGTGTATGAGACGATGTATGGACGTGAATGAAGCGAGGAATGTATGTCAAGAGAGAGGAGTCTGGCGTTCGGTTCTCTCTGCCTACCCCAAATAGTGAAATGGCGTGATGGTATGGTATGGTACAGTCGTAGGTCTCGACTTTGGAATTATGTGGCATTTGACAACGATTAGGAAAAGATAGTCACGTGGATTGTAAAAATAATCCATAATTCGTCTAGTAATTGCATAGCAACCAAATTGCATAGCAATCAATAATCATTGTGTAATATGAATAAAGCAACTTAGGTACCAGCATATTGTATTGGAATTTCATTTAATTTTGTAAAAAAAACGTGTCTATTTTAATTAACTTATTCATAGTTTTGTGTCGCAAATTAATATTATCACTCTATAGATTTCTATATAAATGACTAGTTGCTGCTCCCATAGACCAGATTATAATATATTGTTCATATACCTACTTATAAAAATTACAAACTAATCTACCAACATGAAGTTGACTTTAAGCGTCGTCTTTGTCATTGTAAGTATTTTTTTTTCTCGAACGAATCAATCACTGTTCAATATTTACATACCAAATAAATAATTTATGTTTTCATAGAAAATAAGAATAGATTTATTAAAATAAATTAATATATTACAACTAGCGGACCCGACAGACGTTGTCCTCTCTCTCTCCCCCCCCCCCCTCTGTCTCTCTCCCTCAAATATTAAATGCCATAAGAGTATCTATATATATGTCTTTCAAACAAAATATTTATTTATAACCTTATTTTATAGTAAAATATATATTTATAACCTAATATTATAGTACGAAGGTGTATATTTTTCACTATAGAAAATTCTCTCTAATATACGTTTTGTTGTTTGATCTTGACGTTTCGATCACAAAATATATACCTATTTATAATCTCACGTAATAATATATAACCTCACAATATTATATCACAATATAATAATATCACACTATAATATAATGATAATAATATACCTACATAAAACTAAATAATTTAATATTATATTCATAAATTAATTTAAATATTTAAACGGAAATATTACGAAACATTACATTGAGATAACTTTGATATACCTATCGTCATAATACCACTTAATAAAACAGAATATACTTGTAAAAAACTAAATAGCTTTGTACAATAATAATAAGAAAATATACAAACATCTTAATAATTTCATAAAATATTAAAAATATTAAAACAAATACATCAAGTGAGAAAAACATCAAGTTTTAATGTCATAACCAAAATTGCACAATATTATGACATATTGGAAGCCAATGTTCCCACTATTCAAAATGCGTATTACGAAAATATTTATAACGATTCCCATTTTTATTATTCTTTTATTAAATTCCTTTTTGTGAATCGAATCCATTCAGGGACTCACATAAACAGACACAAAAAGTTTCATCAAAATCGGTTCAGCCGTTTAGGAGGAGTTTAGTGACATACACACGTACAGAAGTATTATATATATAAAGATATATATTCAATATATCATGTTTTTTTTTTCAAAGAGGTCATAACTTTTTTCCACTTTTATGTCCCTCGGCATACTTTCATATAATTTTAGCCCATTATACATTAGAGAATTCTGCGTTTAGACTTTATTTCGTTTGTCTAATCTAATGTCTTCTCTGTTTCTAGTGTCATATAGAGTGATATTGTTTATAATATCTTATTTTGTTTTTGAGGTGTTTATGTATCGTGCCATGAAGCATTTTATGTATAAAAATTTAAACATGAAAGTACCTATATTTTTTGTTTGACAGACAATAGTTTTAGATAATTTAACATTATAATATGTATCTTTGGGAGTATATTTTTATCTGTTATTTATCAAAAGTATATTATTTAATGTGCGTGTTTATAAAGATTTATTAATTTAAACATCTACCTCAAATTTTCATATTACAAAATGTCAGTTAAATAAATATTAGATAATGAATATTTATTTATTTATTTAATATTACTTCTCGGTCAACTAACAGGTACTATGTCAAATAATTATTTGACACGCACCCAATAACAAGTTGCCACATTCTAGAGACTTACGATATTAATCGTCTCACAGATCCAGACTGAAAACACAATTAAAAACTGTGTCTCCACCGGGAATCGAACCCGGGACCTTTGGATCAGCAGTCAGATACCTAACCAATTGAGCCACGAAGGCCGACTTATATATATAATTTATGGTGATGAAGGGTTTCAAATACAATAGGTCTACTTACATAATTACCATTGATGTTTCAATTAAAGTACCTATCAGTAATAGTATAGTCAAAATACCCCGATTTTACAAAATTGTACAAAATTGCGGCATGTGACGGAATTGATTTCAAAGAAACAACCAAAAGTATTGAAGAATTTCATGCAATCAAAGCATTTTAACTATACTCTTACTTTAATCTTTGTTCGAGAAATACAGCCTAAAGGCCCCCATTCACGATCGTGCCATCCTTCTAAATGGCTTGCCATCACTCTAAAATGCGCTCGTAAATGTCGAATCCCGCGTAGTCGAATTGGCCTGACACACCAAAATGGAATTCCAAACGATCGAAACTCCATAGCACCTACCGCGACAAACCGCGCGGCGCGTCCTGTCGGTACGGCATGCTCGTGGGTGTGAAAACCAACGGTACATTGCGCCATCTCATTGCGCCGAGCTGTTTGACACTCTCGTGAATGCGAAAATACAACATTTTCTCTTTCTTTTTTTCTTTTTATATATAAACAAACCGATGTCTAGCAGTTGTATAAAACTCATCATCAGAATTATAACTCATTTTTACTTGCAAATTAAAAAAAAAATAGAACTTATTAATGCGAAAGCGCCGACCACTTGCGCATACTAATTTTGATGACTCGATGGCGCGTTGGTGCGCCAGTGAGTGTGATGAATATTTTACAATGCTCCAAATGGAGCCGGTCCATAAACACACCTTCACACATACACACCCTCACACACACACACACACACACACACCCTCACACACACACACACACACACACACACACACACACACACACACACACACACACACACACACTCACACACACACACACACACACACACACACACACACACACCCTCACAGACACATATGATTTTGTATCTTGAATATATGACTGTATTTTGAAATAAATTATGATAGTATTGTAAGCTAATAATTGATGTATGGAGATGATAATTGTTATATTTGATATTTTTTTACATATATGCTATTCTTTGTACATTGTTAGCTTCAATTTGAAAAAATAAAAAATAAAAATAAATATGGAGCGATGCCGAATGGCACGATCGTGAATGGGCTGGTTAAGATAATAAATTCAGCTGTTTGTGATGTCGTGGGTCGGAACAAGTAAACTAAGATAAACAGGACTCAATTCAGTTAAACGGTCGATACATGAATATTTGAACAATTTACCTGTACAAAATTCACAACTAATAATCAAAATTATCAAAAGCATAAACCCGTCTAAATCCATAGTGCAATAACTATGAGTCACGCTGCAGGCTTGAGGTTGGCATTTAGCACTTCTTAGGTACCAGATGAGAGTGGCCTTCTATGGATTGATGGTATGTCATTAGTATTATAGGGAGATGGATATTTTGAGTAATTAATTTATCGAATATTTATAAGAAGGATGCGTGTTCAAAGGGTATAGTTAAACTCATATCTCTATAATAGATACACTACAAACAATTGGGTGCAACTGATAAATCATGCAAATAAAAGATTGTACTCACTCTTATTTATGTTTATTTATAAGAATGTTTTACACAGTATTTATTTATTTATTAAATAATTCTGTTTAATTAACGCGTAGTTAGAATGTGGAGGAGAGTCCGCGATACCGCCTAGCCACGGCGGCTGGAGAAATTCCGAATGAAGAGAGTAGGAGGGCATCATTGTTTATAAGTTTCGCTTGCGTTGGCAGCCATGCTATGAAGTTAAGGATGGGAGGACATCGTAGGGATGTTCCGCTACAGTATCAATTGTATTTTAATTTTATTTTAATTTTCAGGCCACATTGATGTCCCTGTGGAACTCCGCAGATGCGGTGTCCTGCGGTCAATGTCAATACGGAGTGAGATGTATCAACTCAAATACATTCCGTTCTTGTACAGGTGTTCCATTCACATTATCATGCAAAAAAGGATACTTCTGCAACAATAATTTTTGGTCCATATGCATTAGGACGAGATTATGTCGATGAGTTATAATTATATCAATAAAACAATAAATTGATATATGATTCATAATTTCTATTGTGTTTTTTTTAAAAACATATTTTTCCTATTAGGTACATTAATTGATAACTAGTTGCATCTAACACATGGCATAAAACTGCTTATGGCGACAGTATGTGGAACAAATATTCAAAATTCTGAGTAGTCCTGTTAAGTAGACCTAAAATGTTCAATATTATATTTGAAATTTTAATTTATGTGCATCAAGCGGATCAAAGTGTGAGAAGGACAGACTGAAACACATACACACACAAACACACACACACACACCCTCACACATACATACACACACATTAACATTATCATTGTTTTATATATTAAGATTTACAATGTATACTTTTATTTTGATAAGCTCTTCATCTTTTTTGTTCTATGTTTTTTTTTCTTTTTTCTCATCTACCTATTTTATTCTGTTGCTGATTATATTTTTTAATTTATGGATAGTACTTCAAGCGCATGTTTTTTTTTTTACTGTTTTGTATATTTTTCTTTTTTGGTCGCTTTTTCTGTCCCAAATAAATAAATAAATTAATAAATAAATAAAAATAATGTTGATAATCACTAAATGCATTTTTATGAAGTACATTTCTATTAGATTCTTAAACAAATATTAGATTCCCAGAGGACAAAAGTATTCAACATACACCATACACACAAAAGCATTGTAACGAAACTCACAGTATGTATTTTCTATATGAAACCTGTTGAGAAATCTTAAGTAAAATTGCATAACTAGCAAGATGAGCATGTATGAGGCAGTCTATCAATGTTGATGTAGCGATCTATGTGTCAAGATAGAAGAATGCGGTGTTCGGTTCTCACTGCCTACCCCTTGAGGAAGATAGAAGTGGAGAGTAATACAATACACTTGTCTATAGAGACACATACAATATCAATATGAAGTTGATCACTCAATTTTACAGACCCATACAGAAGCTATTTTACTTCTGTTATGTTTATTTTTCATACAAATATGAAATTTATTTCACATTGATATGGCAAACCAAAGAATTTTTTCTTTAAATAATAAGTGTATTTAAATATTTAAGTGTATTTTAACATTTTTGATGAGTGAATTTTTCTTGTATCAAAATTTCAACCAGTTTGAAAATACCTCGATTTTCCAGACCGTGAGAGCATTTTGAAAATTTGGACAGATGAAATCATAGAGAAGAAATTATCGGATATCTATGGAAAACTAATCAGCTCTAGATCTATGCACTTCACACATATGATGTTAATATGAAGTCGATCGGACTTATATTTTGGGCTGTAGAGAGGACACAAATATACATACAACCACATCACGACGAAACTCATAATGTGCACTCTCTACATGATACCCGTTGAGAAATTGATGTAAAAAAATACGCTTAAAAATTGTGAAATCGTGACTCTCCACTATTCCATAGAAGTGGATAGTAATAGCACTATTATGAGAGAAATCAAAAATCATTGGTTATTTTATTCTTTTATTGACATAATTATAGTTCATGGACATAATCTTATCCTTCCACATATGGAAGGAAAATTATTATTGCAGTAGAATCCTCTTCGACAAGCTAATCTGTATGGAACTATTCCACAAGAGAGGTACGAATTTGCGGTGATACATCTTACTCCGTAGTTACAATGACCGCAAGATACCGCATCTGCGGAGTTCCACAGGGACATCAATGTGGCCTGAAAATGATAAAAGAAACAATTAATATAAAACATGTAATATTTAGATGGGTGGTGGCAGAGCGTGTAGCGCACTGGGTTAGTAATCCAGCGGTCGCGAGTTCGAATCCTGCCATGACCGATTTCGTTCATCTATTATTTCACAAGCATTTATGATTATTTTTGTCAATTTTTCGACATCTCAATAGAGAAAAGGTTGGATAATTATAGGAGATCCATGAACTCAAGGCACCTACAGGGCTTACGACTTATCATCGGCTGGTAACGTTCACCAATTATGCCTTCATATTGAGATATCTTATCAATGCATTTTTGAATGTTCTATATTTTTCATTAATGGGATACAATTTGTCCGAAAATGACACATTTTCACTATCGACATATTTGAAATTACGAAGAAACCTTCTTTGAGCGAAGCTAAAACAAAGGTTTTTATACTTGATTCGAGTATTTTTATATTTGCATATACGCAAAAATCGTTTTTTTTTCCACGTCGGGAGTGAATTATATTTTACGGCAATTGTTTAACATCTTATAGAGAATTCTGGCGCGGTTCAGGGGTGACATCTGTACGAAAGCATTGTTACCTCATGTATAAGAATTGTTGTTTTCATTACTTACATCCAAATTTCTCAATAGATGGCGTTACAAAAAACAAAAAAAAAATGTCTTCGTCACTTCATAGATGGCGATGGTTTTTTTCAGCTTATTTATTTATTTATTTATTCAATATTGATTCTCGGGCAACTAACAGGTACCATGTCAAATATTAATTTAACACGCACCCAATAACAAGTTGCCACATTCTGGAGACTTACGATATTAATCGTCTCACATATCCAGACTGAAAACACAATTAAAAACTGTGTCTCCACCGGGAATCGAACCCGGGACCTTTGGCTCAGCAGTCAGATATCTAACCAACTGAGCCACGAAGGCCGACATAACAGCTGATTTTCAAACGAAAGTTTTTTCATAAATTAAATTTATAAAATATATGAAATTTTCAAAAATTGGATTTCTTGAGTTTCAGGTTCTCCTATTATATTACAACTTCGTCTCTTTTGAGATGAAAAAAAATTGTCATTGAAAAAAACAAAATTGATTAGGTACATGTTCTAAATTATATTTCTCCTTGTATCAGGACAATTAAATTTACTTATTATAATTATTATATCACAATACAGCATATTCATGTTAGGTGATCAACAACGCCCCACTAGGCATAACCTGTTCTGGGGCTGTTGTTAGAGATATAATTTAATGGCTATTTATAAAATTTATATGATACATAATTACATTAAAGCACATAAATAAACACAAATTAAAAAAAAAAAAATACATACATATAGGGACATACGTGGAACAGTCATTAATAAGATATAAAATTAAAATGTGGTCGAAAGCTATAGGTGAACACTTTCCTCTGCATAGTGTCTGCCCGATACCAATAGCCATTCCTTTATTTTACATTTAAAAGAATGACTATTATTGGTCTCTTCAATGCTCTTAGCAAGTTTGTTGAATATTCTAGGAGCAATGACTCCGAACCGTCTCTGTCCAAACGAGGTTTTCGTTATAGGCACAGCGAAGTTTAGATCATTGGCTTGCCTAGTGAAGCGCGTTTGTTGGCTTCTACTATACAGAGTTATATTTTTATGGAAATGGATTAAAATAGTTTTCAAAAACAGTTGCCTTGGATCAAGGACAGTAAATATCTTAAATAAATCATCTGAAGGAAAGGTACTATGTCTTTTGTTAATTATACGAATGATACATTTTTGGGCTTTATTGAGTGGACTCATAACTGTCTTGACACACCCTCCCCATCCAATAATTCCATAGGACAAGACAGACTGGGTGTGAGAATAATACACGCTTTTCAAAGTTGTACTATCAAGTAATTGTTTCGGCTTACTAGACCCTTATAAACTGGCCAACCAGCCAATCAATCAGAGAATCAAAGTATTCCTCTTTGGCTCTCTCTTAACTTTTTGAAATCGTATCTTTCATATATTATATCTCTTTTTGATGACAGTCAGGTTTTTGTCTATATTACATAATATCACGATTTTTCTCATTAACTCATACATACATAATATCATCATGACATGTCCCTTACGGGGTTAGCAGAGAAAACCGAGCGCCATACTCCTCTATTATCGAACACATTCCTGGCTTCTTTTACATCCATGCATCGTCTCATACATGCTCCTAGATTGTTCAAGCTTCTTATTTTCCAAATATTTTTTTAAATTGTATATACATACGTAAACATTGGATTTTTTCCCTGTTAATAATAAATGGCGTTACAAAAAGGTTTCTTCGTTACTTCATAGATGGCAATACTTTGGCAATGTCTTATTTTCAGGTGAATTGTTACACATAATTTAAATACATAGAACTTTCGAAAATTATATTGATAAGGGAACTCAATTTAGAAGGCATTATTGGTGAACGTTGAGCAAGCGCATAAAGTGATCGCCAAAACCAGCCGATGACAGGTCATAAGCCCTGTAGGTGCCTTGAGTTCCTGGTTATTCTATAATATCCCAACATCGTCTCTATTGAGATGTTAAAAAGCTTGTCATTATTTCAAAATATCATTCACATGGTCATGCCATCCCTTTATGGGGCAGCCCCTGTTATTCACTCCATCTCTTACACCCATGTATATTTTTTTGGTCAGTCGTTCATCATTCATTCTTTCAATATGCCCAAACCACCTCAGGCCATTCACATTCATTTTACTAATAAACCTAATGTTCTTGCGTTCCCTAATGTCCTCATTTTGTATTCTATCATATATCGTTCTATTACATACCTACTCTTCTTTGTGATCTTATATCTACAACTTTTTTCTACTTTCATACATATTTTGGCACGTTAATGTTTCACTGGCATAAGTCAAAGTAGGTATTCCTTTGAGATTATTGTATCGGACATTACAGGTCTAAGTGCTCTGTTTACTTTATTACCTGCCATAACTCTTATTTCAATATCTTTATCAGGTCTTCCGTTGAAACATACTTCTTAACCTAAACTATAAATATTCCACTTATGCCACGTTGACACAGTCAGAGTATGCTCGGACCGAGTGGACTCGTATAAGTAAGCTTCAACCGAGTGTACACGGACAGCGGTTTACACACAAACTTTTTTACTCGGATTCAAAATCATAAATAAATAAATATGGTACAGACAGATCTGTTGCTGCAAGGTGTCGGAGTTCTTGCAGACACATTAATTAAAGAGTTAGAAAACCACTACAAGGAAAAAAATAAGCAACGCAAAAGGAAAATTTGGACCCGTCAATGGATTTTAAGGCGTCCAAACCAGGACGCATCTGAAAATTTCCTTCATGAAGTACAAATGGCAATGCCGCGTTCCTTGCGTCTTTAATTTTTATTATATTTTAATTTATCCTTCCATAGAACTTCTTCTTACTGTTCACATTGGCATTGGAATACGTCTTTAAAAAGCTAAACTGAGAAAACAAAGGTGTCCGCATTGATGGGAAAAAAATAAGCCATCTAAGATTTGCTGACGATATTGTCCTGGTTAGCAACAACCCCCAAGAGCTGGCAGAAATGCTGCTTGAGTTAAATGAGGTCTCCAAAAATGTGGGACTATGTATGATCCTGGCAAAAACAAAAGTAATGAGCACAAACGACTTTCAGATTAGGGTTGAAGGCAGCAACATAGAAGATGTTCAAAATTATATATACCTGGGTCACAGCATTAGACTGGATAAAGAATACCAGACGGCTGAAATCAAAAGAAGGATTGGACTAAGTTGGGCTACCTTCGGAAAAATGGGATATATATTGAAAAATCGGAAAACACCCATAAACCTGAAAAGGAAAGTATATGAAGCGTGTGTGCTGCCGGTTGCTACATATGGCCTAGAAACAGTAACTCTCTCTAAACTGAGTGCCGAGAAACTGCGAGCCACTCAAAGAGCTATGGAAAGATCCATGCTGGGTCTGTCACTAAGAGACAAGGTAAGAAACGAAACGTTGAGAGAAAGAACAAAAGTAACAGATATAATCCACCCACCGTGTGGCGACTCTGAAATGGAAATGGGCGGGACACGTAGCCAGAAGCTCGGACGAGAAGTGGACTAAGAGAGTGCTGGCTTGGAGACCTCGTATGACAAAGAGAGGAGTGGGACGACCGCAGCTGCGGTGGAAGGACGATATAACAAGATATGCTGGCACTGGCACATCCTGGATGCAAACTGCACAGGACAGGACGACGTGGAGTCAAATGGAGGAGGCCTTCGTTCAGGAGTGGACGGTAATAGGCTGAAGAAGAAGAAGAAGAACTTCTTCCGCTTCGCATAATTCTAAAAATTTAGCGGTATCGCGCTCAGACCACTTTTTTTACCACGAGATGACGTATGTTTGTTGTTGTCCGCCATTTTGTTTGACTACTCCTATACGAGCTAACTCGGAACAATAGGACGTGGTCCGAGTCTACACGGTTGACATTATACGAGTGGCGTCCGAGTGGGTATCCGAGTGAGCTCGATCCGAGCGCACTCGGACTGTGTCAACGCGAGCTCAATTATCTCAATATTTTTATACTCACAAGGACGAAAATGAAGGCCAGAGTCAGTTTCATACTGGTTGGTTTGAGTTTGATATTTTGTTAGTAAATGAATCAAATATAATATTATTACGGTCTATGAAAGTAGATAGTCATTTATATACCATAGTATAGAGTGATAAAATTTAATTGTCGAAGTTCTATATGTAAGTAAATTAATGTAATTTAAATAGCCACGTTTTTTTTAAAGATTTTAATGACTTTTTATGATATATGTATTTTGTAACTTAATTAATTTAATTTATATAGCAACGTTTTTCATTAAAAATTTTATGATAATATGTACCAACCTTGTTTTTATCATTTTTCAGAGTAATTAGTTTTGTACTTAACATTGTACGATATCCGAAGCTAATAGTATTCGTGTCCTCTCAATCCCTTATATTTTCTTGTATGAATGTATCAGGAGGTCATGAAAAGGAATGAATTTTAGAACATTTTTCCTATTTTCATTGGATAATAATATTGTCTTTTTGTATTTCGTAAATGTGACTGAAACCTAGAGTAACAAGCAGCATCTTAATATTGAGTAAGTTGTACGATGAACGTATGTACATAGATGGTAATTTTGTGTTAAAATAATTCCGTAAATTTTCCAGTATCAATGTATTAGGAGATCATACAGATGAAGAGACCATAAAAAAAAATTCGTTCATTTTGTATGGTATTAAGCTAGCATGTTTCTATTGAGGAAGTTGTACGATGTACGTAGCCGGTTCATATATTTGTGTTCACTCTATTCCATACATTTTCTAGTATGAATGTATCCGGAGGTCATATGGATGAGAAGATCGCCAAAAATAATTGTTGAAAATTTTGTATGGAAAAATTAAAAGTAACAGGCGAGCAGCATGTTTGTATTGAGTAAGCTGTATGTACATAATATTATAATGTATGTACATAGAGCGAGGAGGTCTGTGTTTCTGTATCGACCGAATCTGTGATATATCTCGGTCGTTTCCCTTTCATTACGCCGCGCGGTCCATTATACGAGATTTATATGCTGGCATGGTGTTTGTGAACACGTTATATTATCTCCTACTCCCTCCTCATGCCCTGATACACCAGACTCATATTTATTACAAATTTTACCGCCCATTTCAATTTTCAGATTGGAAGCAGATGCTGCCCCCGATACTGGCAGGATTTGGCCCAAGGACGAATCAATATTCAGAGCCGCTCTAATTGAACATTTCAAAATATCGAAGTTAATTTGATGAAAATATGCAAGAATATATTTTATTTTTCTTATTTAATTATCTATGATGGTGATAATAGCAATTAACCATGTGAATGTAATACCGACATAGAAAAGTTGGATCATCTGTTCTTTTCGTGCCCAATCCAGTCTTCTGGTAATCTTTACAACGAATTTAGTGAAATCTCTAGACCTTTTAATGTTGCTCACCTCCTAGCTCTCAAAAACAATAATGTGTATCGTAAGCTAATAAAATTTATTGTTAAAAATAATATCCTTCTGTAATGTACTTTTTGATATTTTATGTTTATTTTTAGTGTTAAGTGACTTTCTTTTATGTGATACTGTTCATAGTGTATGTCTTGTTTATATTTAAGTTTGAGTGTTCTGTGAATACAATTATGGCACAAATCATACAATGTTGTGTGAATTGCCTAATAAAAAAAAAAAAAAAAAATATTGAACACGTGTTTATAATCACGCTTTTTGGAATCTGCGTGACTATAAGATTGAGCAAATATAATTTTTCATTTCAATCGTTCCTATTTATGGTACAATTCCGTTAATTATATAACATACGGTTCTGTTCTGTTCTGCTAGTGAAAGTTTTTTTTATTCTTTTCTCTAATTTACATTCTAAATTTGTTATAATTTACCGTTTTGTTTTTTTTTGTTTTGCTGTTTAGGTATGAGTTTTTTATATATGTATGTAAAAGGCATTTTATGCCGTTTATAAATAAATAAATACATAAATAAATAAATAGATAAAGAAATAATTAAATAAAAAAAAATTAAATAAAAAAATAAATAAATTAATTAAAAAATAAAGAAATAAATAAAAAAAAAAAAAAAAAAAAAAAAAAAAAAAAAAAAAAAAAAAAAAAAAAAAAAAAAAAAAAATAAATAAATATATAAATAAGAAAATAAATAAATTATTTAATAAATAATAATAATATATACAAAGGAAATAAAAATTCAATTAATACATTCACGCTCGAATTTCGGTGTGCTTTAATTTATTTCAAAATAAACTTTCTATATTTTTTAATAAATGGCGTTACAAAAAGGTTTCTTCGTTGCTTCAAAGATGGCAATAGTAATAATGTCTTATTTTCAAGTGAATAGTTTCCCATTATTCAAATATATTCAATTTCAAAATTTGCATTGATAAGGGATCTCAATAAGAAGGCCTGATTGTTGAATCTGGCGCCAGCGCATAAAGTGGTCACGTAAAACCGCCCGATTTATCTGTATTACGTTTACCAATACAATTTTGTAAATCCACTGCGGGTAGGTATAAACACTTATACAATTTAGGGTTGGTCACATCTCACTCATTATATTTTTATGACATACATAATATGAATGTATTAAAAACGTTAAAATAAATATGAAAATTTGATATTTTATTTAAATACCCGACAGTAAAACTAATTATTGTAAAAAATAATTAAATTCGTATCGGCATTTTTTCATTTCATTATTGAAAAACGTGCAAATTTTAATTATATTCATTTACTAACTTTACAACGCAAATTGATTATAATTATTATAACCTTAAGCTTTAGTATAAAACAAATATTTCTGCTTCAAATATTTCTGTCAGTATATTTTTTCACTTATAACAATAATATAAAAAATAATTTAAAAAATACTGCCATGAAATTGACGTTGAGTTTCATTTGTGTCCTTGTAAGTATTTGAATTTAATTATGTATTTTAAGAACGTATATGTCCTTGAAACAAGTACATACATCGTGATACATTCCCTAAATTAATAATATACTTGTGCTCTAGGTAAATGAATCGGTCGTGTCAGGATTCGAATTCGCGATCACTGGATTATTAACCTAGCGCGCTACACGAATACACGATTTCTCGATTTGAGCTCAGCCCACCAGAACACGAATTTACCTTTCCGTGTTAATTAGGAGGCAAGTACTGCCTAGAATTAAGCACTAGTTTGTTGCGCTAATGCACTTAAAAACTCGTGTTGAATTCAAGGCACGTGTCCTCCAAATGCACACGGCATGGAATTTTATAATAAACAAAGCAAACTGTTCCTGCTAATACGTGTTTAATTCAAGGCACTCGTCTTTCAATCGTACACAGGTTTATAAATTTTGCCATGCGTATTGATTGAGCGTTAAAAGCCTGTGGTAGTCATTTTTTTTGTATGATTGTTTATGTTTTAATAGATTAATCTACACAAATCTAAATTATATTGTAAAAAAATCGTTAAGACAATTAATTTTGTCGTAATTTGCACATTAATTGCACACTTGGTGTCGAAATTACCTTCACAAGATATAGGCCCGGTATTAGTCGGCCCTCAACTCATTGAGTTTGTTAAACTCAAGATTAATGTTAAGGGGAGATTTAATCCATTTCCGTATTACAGTGCAATATGACATGTCAGTTAATAAATCTTCAATTATAGACATATTTTACTTTTTCTGTGGTTATTATCTGTCAAATTTTAAATAACCTCAAATAATACCAACTACAAAACGGGACGCTACCACTTGAAATACTATTGTTTTATTATCCAACATGGTAAATTAATTTTTTTTCACCAAAATAATGCTTTCAAATGCCCATGTTCGTTTCAATATGGCTGTCAGTTTGTTTTGTTGTGTGGCGCCACCGTCGATACAACTAACGCCTCTAGTGATAGAACACTGAACCACACTCGTTGCCTAACGCCTGTAGTGATATAAACTGAAACTACACGCGTTGCCTAGCAATGACAGTTGACTCACCGTTAAGTACTTAATCCGCTAGGAACGTTGAGTTAAAATTTGTCGTTTTAGTGATGTATTTGAGGGAAGATTAGGCCTAAACGGACACTGTAATATGCTATATTTTTGTAAAATTTGAGTTTAGCTCTTAAACTGAGACTGTAATACCGGGCCATAGAGCATCGAATTTTACATTGGTAATTATCCTTGTCTCCTTCGTAATTTACAATTTTAAAATTGTCCAAAATACCAATTTTAAGTTCCATATAACTTAAAGACAAACAAAATACAAATGTGAAAGTGAGACGAAATGCGAGCGAAATGAAATAGCGCGCGAACTTCATGGTTATATATGGAACATATTCAATAATTAATTTCCTTGAATTCAACATTTTTTTAGTGCATTAGCACAACAAACTAGTCCCTAATTCGAGGCAGTACTTGCCTCCTAATCAACACGGAAAGGTAAATACGCCATTAGAACAGTAAGATCCGCAAGACGGCAAGATCTCTCACGCGAGTCGCTGTTTTCGTTATAGAAGGCATATTCTGAAGTAGAATTATTTAATTTTCAGACTACGGTGCTGTCCATGTGGGACTCCGCAGAAGCCGTGACTATGGTGAGATGTGGCGAATGTAAGTACAACGTAAGATGTGTAGGTGCAAATTCATTCCAGTATTGTATAAATTCGCTTGCTTCTTACTTGTGTCCATGGGGTTACTGCGACAATAATTCTCCAACCATATGCGGCAGATCAAGATTATGCCTATAATTCAAATTGTATGTATTCAATAAACGTAATAGATTCATTCAAATAACATAGTTCAATGAATATGTTTACTTCATTCCTTATACCCATCCTATAATCATGCACATCCTTCTTATTCTTATTACAATATATGAAATGCTTTTTTTATTCAATTTTTTGTAACTGTCATTTTTCTGTACTTTCTGGGATTGGTATGTAATTGGTCTCATTTCTGTAAATCGTTTGTGTATTGTAAGTGTTAACATGACTGTTTACTAATCCAAATAAATAAATAAATAAACATGCTGTTTTTTTACTCCTCACTAACCCAAGTGACCGACGTTTTCCAAAAGGTCGCAAACCAGAAGTGGAGCTGTGCAGGGCATATCGCCCGAAACACGGACTCCAGATGGACCAAAAAAGTGGTGGAATGGCGACCTAGAACGGGCAAGAGAAGTGTTGGAAGGCCTCTAACCAGGTGGTCTGACGATATCAGAAGAGTAGCTGGAGGCGGATGGATGCGGTCTGCCCAGGATAGGCAGCTGTGGAGGCCTATGTCCAACACTGGACGAAAGAGGGCTGACGAAGAAGAAGAAGAATAACCCAAGTGGATATATAGGGGAGTTATGATTTCGCAATTTTTAAGGATATTATTTTTATTGCAGATTATGGAAAAGTATCTTGCTGAGATTGTATTCTGAAAGTTTCATCACAATGTATCTGTGTGTGTGTGTGTGTGCTATGTGCTGTGTGCTATGTACGGCGTGTTTATATTACTCTATCGATTATATACTAAAGTACTCATTCGATTCTTTTCAAATTTTGCAAATATTTATATTTAATACTCGCTTAGACCCCATTACATTTTTAAGGATATCTGAATAGTGCTTCTCATTTTTTTAACTGTAAAATATTTAAAAGTGACCCCAAGCTCAGGAAACTTAAAATTTGATTTTTATATTTTCGAATTGGTAAAAAGGCACATCACTTACATAAAATGGCATTGCAGAGTCATCAAGTTTTAAATATCCAATTAAAAAATAATTTAACAAACTCATTTCAACTAAAATTATGAAAAAATATATTTAACTTTACTTTCTACTTAAATTAAGTAAGCAGAACGTAAAATTAAATATATTTAGTTGATTATGGAGTTTTATCATGAAGTGACAGTTTCAAACATTGAAAAAAAAACTCATTTCATGAAAATGCTGAATATTTTCAATACAAAATTTGAATACTTTATAGAATGACTTGTTAGTGAGGAGTTTAGCGTTGGCCACAACCCACTCGTTTGTCATATGATATTTAATTTATTTTTTTGAACTCTTTAAGCGAACCAAAGTAGAAAGACTGCAAGATGAGAGCGTAATTAAAAACAATAAGCAAAAGAGACTGGAAACGAATAGTAGATCAAATATAGAGGAATCATGGAAGGCCCTGAAAGAGACGTCTTTTGCTAAAAGAGATGGAGAGAATGAGATGCATGGAGGAATGAAAGTGTTAAGTTGGCTATGGGTAAAATAAAATGAAAAAAAATGACAGTAAAAGCTGCGAAAGAGAGGATGCATGGAGGAATGAAAGTGTTAAGTTGGCTATGGGTAAAATAAAATGAAAAAAAATGACAGTAAAAGCTGCGAAAGGGTCGGATATTGAAGAAAGAACAAAATAAAGCTAGAAATAATCGAAGAAAATGGTAAAATACACCGTTAAATAACAAAAATATGGTATAAAATAAAAATGAAGTCTGAATATTTAGCGATTTATTTTAATAGTTAGCGACCCTCCTAGACCATGACTTGGAAAAGTGTAACGAAAAGTTATTATGTAAAAGCATTGCAAGAAAGAATGATAATATATGTAGATTGAAAAATAATTAGTCAGAGAGCATGGTGATAGAAATTAAATCACGCAAGACGAAGTACTTGAAACAGTGAAACATGCAAAAGCTGGAAAAGATGCCGGGTGTGATAGAGTATCAGCTGAACTTATTAAATAAATGAAGGCGAGCCGATGTCAAAATGGTGCCTCTATCTTTTCAACTAGTATTGGAAACCTGGACGCACTTTTTCGGACTGGAGAAATGTAGGAGTGGTACCTTTGTATAATGGTAAAGGAATGAAGCTGGACTGTTAAACTAAAGAGCCATTAATTTACTTATGTAACTCAATTGGTAATATGTACACAAGGATTCTGAATGAAAGAAATCAAGATATGGGATGTCCAAGAAGCGTTCGTGGGCGGCAGTTGATATATAGACCAATTTCTTTCTAAATGCACTGTCACAAAAAAGTTTCTGGATAAAAACCAAAAACTTTTATGTGCCCTTTTAGACCTAGATAAGGTCAATGATAAAGTTGATACAGACAAATAATGGGATATATCTACTATTAGAGAATTAAGTAAACAGCAAGCTGATACACGCAGTCGCGTCATTATGTATAACAGTGAATCATATGTCCGTCTCAACGACACACAAAAATCGTGGTACTCTATGAATGATGGCGTTAGACAGGGGTTCGTGCTGTCTCCATGGCTGTTCGATCTGTATGTAAATTGATTTCAGCATAAGAGCCGTTGAGGATGAAAACAAAGTACCCAAATTGAGTACTGTAATAGTGCGTGGTTTGATGTATGCACATGATAAAGTTCTATTAGCAGTAATTATGGAAGAGTTACAGCATCTTGTGATTATAGTACATGAAGGATGCATTGCATACAGCACTCAAAATAGGGTGAATTGCCATAAAAAGCAAAAGGATATATTGAGAACGAACTGAGGATGAACGCCAGCAAATCAAAGGCAATGGTCTTTGAAAAGAGTGAAAGTAGAACAGCGTGTCAAATAAAAAATAGAGGACGAATAGCTCGAATAAGTCGTAGCAGGATTCAAACTCGCGTCCACTGGGTTACTATCCCAGCGCGCTCCTTGTAGGTATGCGACAGGATATTCTAATTTGTACAAGCATGGCTGTAAGAATGACTGTTCATACCTTAATGGACTTACTTCCACACTATCATATCTTGGCATACATGTTTTGTATAGAAAAGAAAATATCTTAAAATATTGAATAATTTGGATTTGAGGGTTTATAGTTTGGTACGTATTCTTCAACTATATGTACATACTGTAGCTGCGCCTTGTTAAGGGAGCTGCAATATGCATATCCTCGATGATTCTAGAATAATCACGACGATTAACGAAGATCATCGAACAACAGCCCTAGGCTGTGCACAGATCTCCATTCATGCGTTGATCGTTTAACAGAGTAGAGTCGCATTTAATCTTAAGTTTATTAGTTCCGACCCACGACATCACAAATTAATTGACTTGTTATTTTTATTGTATCTGTTTTATTCCAATATACTTGTGTTGATCATATAAGTTCTTTTATTTGAAACCTTTCATCACTATAAACAATATACATATTATGAATTATTTAATGAACTGACATAAGCAATATCATATTTGAGAGGTTGATGTTTTAAATTAAATATAATAATTTTGAACACGCAAATATGTACCTAATTTAATTATAATCATTCATTCATTCATACCATCACGGCATATCCCACAATGTGGGGTAACCAGCGAAAGGTGTCCGGGTATGCATTGCCTTATAAAAGGGAGAACAACACATCTGTGTATACCCACACACCAGTCTCGTTTCACCAAAAAAGGCATTATATTCAGAATGGGTGGTGAACCTCATTGCTGAACTATGTGAGATGTTATTGTTGCCTGTTGTATTTTCGATTACCCGGCTCTTACGGGATTTCAAAGAATAGCTGTGAGGCACCGGCTTAGAATAGTGCTTCCATTCTTTTAAATCATTACTATAATCCTCCTGATAAACTAACTAGATCAAAATATATTACCCCCAAAATACTATCACCATCGACAGTTGGATATCATTTGTTACATGCAACTATTAGTCTAATAATTTCCATCTCATCTTGTTACAGATTGGAGGTGGTGCATTCTGTGAACTCCTCAGCAGCGGAACTAAAAATTTCCCCCGTCAGGGCTGAAGACGAAGGGGTTTTCAGATGTGAACTGACTTACCTTCAAGTCGGCGAAGACTGTGATACTGTCCAGCTTCTTCACTTCAGAACACTCAGTAAGTGATTTTTTAAATAATAAATCCCAGAATTTCTGACGTCCTGTTGTTATATGAGTCTTGAAAGCAGGCATGATAACGCACTACTTTTGACCAGCTTCAAGATTTCCAACAATCTTATTGACTGTCCAAAACTGCTAGAAAGGCTAGGGCTTTTTGTACCATCCAACTACATAAGGGGCAGAGTACATTATCTTCTGAACGTCCCCCATTCCAGAACGGATGTAGAGGCCCGCAGCAAAAAACAAATGCTATATTTAGATACAGGTCTGTGACAAATGTCACTTCTATTTTTTTATTATTTATTATACTGTGATTATTATTGCACTTATTTTGTAGATTTTAGTTTAAGTAACAACGTCAGTTACAAAATGCGAAGTTTAATTCAAATGACCTCAAAAATAAAATTTTAGAACGTTCCTATTTTAGTTCAAAAAGTTACGGAATTGGACGTAATGCGCAGCTTTGGTGAATGCCTCCTTTCGTATTAATTTGAGGTATCTCAATAATCACAAAAGTACCTAACTACATAGCAACAAACAATTTATTTATTTATTTATTTATTTTTTATTTATTTATTTATTTATTTATTTATTTATTTATTTATTTATTTATTTATTTATTTATTTATTTATTTATTTATTTATTTATTTATTTATTTATTTATTTATTTATTTATTTATTTATTTATTTATTTATTTATTTATTTATTTATTTATTTATTTATTTATTTATTTATTTATTTATTTATTTATTTATTTATTTATTTATTTATTTTCTTTGGGAAACTACAGTTTACAGCGTACAAAATAATTTTTACATTGTTAGAGCCAAAAAAAGCATTCTATCAACATAATACAAAAACAAATAACAGTTTACAAGCCAAAAATAATTCATGCACACACATTCATACACACCCTCACACACACACTCATACACACACACACACATATATAAGTACACATATATACACACATATACAACAACTAGGGAAGGAAAGAGAAATGAGAGAAGAGAGACTAGGAGGACAGGACAGAAGGATATTGGTTGCGCATCACCTTCAGAACATCATGTCTAAATCTGTAATATTTCGCGTTGAATATGTCTATCTCAGCTGAGAATGTATTATTATATTGGCTGCATATGCGTGTAATTGTTGAATTTTTCCTGATATTCGTTCTACTTGTTGGAATATGAAGTAATTGAGGTCTACGAACCATTCTACCTGGAACATGGATACCTAAATAAAAATATACTAAACAGTTATTGTATGTTTACCTGTGACGGAAAGGAAAGGGAAGAAAAAAGTATTGGAGAAGAATTTCATTTGTAACTACTATGGTATTAGAAAAGAGACAAAAAACAAAAAAAGGTACACAAAGTAAAAATATTAGCAATACACAAGTTTACGCCGCTAAGCATCTGCATATAGTCTTTGTAGCAGTTAATACTAGCGTTGAATAGATCATAATGTAGGATAGTGTCTGATAGATTGACATTATAGTACTACATAATGTCCTATTCTGATTCGTCTAAATTTATCCGTCTGAATTTTAGTATATGAGAAATGTCAAAAAGTTGACTGCATTTATAAGGGACTCATCACGTCACACCGCGCGGATGAAATCCTTTTACACAAGTCGCCCGTTGGTCATAGACGTTTTCGTACTCTAAAACGAATCAGAATAGGAAATATAGAATTTTTGTAGCAGTTATAACTAGCAGTGAATACATCGGAATGTGGGATACTGCCCGAGAGATTGACATTATAGTAGGTACTATATAGAGAGTTTTTGTAGGAGTTACATATTACTAGCAGTGAAAACATTAGAATATGGGAAACTGCCCGAGAGATTGACATTATAGTAGCTAATATATAGAGAGTTTTTGTAGCAGTTACATATTACTAGCAGTGAATATCTTCATCAGAATGTGGGATATTGCCCGAGAGATTGACATTATAGTACTAACTATATAGAGAGTTTTTGTAGCAGTTACATATAACTAGCAGTGAATATCTACATCAGAATGTGGGATATTGCCCGAGAGATTGACATTATAGTACTAACTATATAGAGAGTTTTTGTAGCAGTTACATATTACTAGCAGTGAATACATCAGAATGTGGGATACTGTCTGAGAGATTGACATTATAGTACCTACTCTATAGAGTTTTTGTAGCAGTTACTACTAGCAGTGAATACATCAGAATGTGGGATATTGCCCGAGAGATTGACATTATAGTACTAACTATATAGAGAGTTTTGTAGCAGTTACATATTACTAGCAGTGAATACATCAGAATGTGGGATTCTGCCTGAGAGATTATCATTTATATATTTTATTTAAAACGATTCAAGCGTTTTTTCTACGTATTTAAATAAATAAAAGATTATATTTAAAACAAACTGTGTCAATATATTTTTCATGTCAACATTAAAATATGTAATTGATGGAGACGAAGCATTATGAATAGCCAATTATTTCTTTGCCGATCATTTGTTATTGTCATCTTTGATTACATTAATTGGTATAATATTACATTACATAAATTAAATACACATTAATTGTGTATTCAATTAACTTTGTCAATATTTGGCGTTTTGATAATCAATGAAGTTGATCAAATTTTATTCATACGTCGGAATATCTCTAATTGTTGGCGATATAAAGTAAAAAATGTTTTTTATGACAAATTTTCAACATCATCGGCTGGTTTATATGATCACTTTATGCGCTTGCGTAATGTTGACCAATTATGCCGTCTTATTGAGTTCCCTTCTCAATGTAATTTTTGAAGGTTCTATATATGTATGTATTTGAATAATGTAAAACAATTCACTTGAAAATAATGCATTATTACCCTTGCCATCTGTGAAGTAACGAAGAAACCTTTTATGTAACGCCATCTATTGAGAAATTGGTTTAATTGTAAACAATGAAAGCAACAGTCCCAATATATGAGGTGACGGTGTCTCGCACAGATTTCACCCCTGAACTGCGCCAGAAATATTATTTAATTTTTGCCTTGTTTACCTACTTGTACCAATGTGTATATTAATCGAATATTTTTTTTATTGCATATACGCAAACATTAGATTTTGTTCCAATAGGGAAAAAGTCCAATATTTTTTGAATTTTCATGCTCTCAAATATAGATCTTTATCTAATTTTTTAAAACTGATTTTCATGTTCAAAATGTATAGAAATTTCGAAAATTGGATTAATGGAGAACTCACAAAGAAGGCATAATTGGTGAACGTTGCGCTAGTGCATAAAGTGATCACGTAAACCAGCCTTTAACAGATTACGAACCAAGTGAGTTCCTGGTTCTCCTATAATATTCCAACTTCGTCTCTATTGATATGTTAAAAAAATTCATTAAATATCGATGAAATTGATTAAATTTTGTTCATATAGCGAAATATGTCGAATGTTTAGTGGTAGGTATACAATAAAAAATGTTTTTTTTTAAAGAAGGAATATGTCTTCGTAACAATAACATTGTGTACATCCTCATAAATTCCCTAAATTAAGCATAAATATGCTTGTGTTATAGGTGTACGAAATCAGCCGTGGCAGGATTCGAACTCGCAAAGTTATGTGCTGTGTACTATGTTATATGTACGCCATGTACGGCGCGGCGTGTTTTTTCTACTTTATCGGTTATAGATAAAGTAGAAAAGTTCTGAAATGAAACGAAATTATTTATTTCCATTTTTTTACACATAATATAGTTATTTTTTGTTATAACAATAACAAAAAATAACTATATTTTAAAAATACTTATCATAAATATAGTAGGTATGTACAATTGTTCCTATTTGGATATATACTGCCTCACTAGACTAGTCTGTTCTGAGGCAGTACTGTTTCAATTTGCCCTGAGGTTACATATTTTAGATGCAAAATAATTAACAATGATAATTAAACATAAACAGGAAAGAAAAAGAAAAGAAATATAATCAGAAAACTTACCGTGAACCCTCATTTATTTATTTATTTATTATCATTCGATTATTTTTTAATTTTGTAAATTTGTATGTCTAATACACGCTTAGACAAATACTTTAAAATCACCCCAAACACAGGAAACTTGATATTTTCATTTTCATTAAATGGCATTGAATTGTCAAAATATGTATAATAAAATATAGACAGAAATTTTTTTTAACAAACTCATTTCGCTCAACATAGGTAGGTTAGTTCAAAAAATTGATTTTTGAGTTAATTATGCAGAATTGTTGTGTTTATCAATATTCATGCCTTCTCAAATTCTCAGTACAATATTTCTATAGGTGCGAGAGAAACAGCACATGCGTCGTTGCTTCACTGTCATATGTTCACTGTAACATTTCTGCATAGTTAACTCAAAAATCAGATTTTTTGACTTATGTCGTTGTTCTCGCAAACGAGCGATTTCATCAAAATGCTAAAAATTTTCACACAAAATTTGAATACTAATTGGAGTGACTCGGTAGGGAGGAGTATAGCGTTGGCCACAACCCACTCGTTTTTTATGTATGTTCGGCGATAACTTTTCACCGCGTTGTCTGATTCCGATGATTCTTCCGATTGGTCCCACTTTAATTTGGTCAAGATTTGATCAAAGGACCCATGACTAAATCATTAAAACAAAAAAAAAACTGTTATTGCGACAATTATTTACCACGTAGTTTGAATTCGAAGATTCCTTTTTTTTTACAAAAAATGAATTATTCTCTGTTAACCCTTTTGTAGGCCCTGGGAAGATGGTTTCCCATTACATAGAAAGTATGAAAAAAGTCATCGGGAATCAGAATTTTCATATTAAATTTAAAACACCATCTCTTGAAACATTAGAAAAACACTTTTTATAAAAATCTGTTTTATCGACCATTCCTACATCTTGTTATTAGGCGGGAAAAATGACATTTCACATATTTCATCTCTTACTGCTATACTGTTGCTGTGAATTTTGAATATTTTATATTATTTCTAGTTTTTGACTCTTTCTAAGTTATAAGAGCCACTTATTTTACTAAAGTAAGTATTATTTTTGATTTATAAAATATTTTTTTTACAAATCTCTTATTAGTTTACTATTGTTGACGATTTTACTAGGTGGGAAGCATAGTTCCCACGGAACTAAATCTCAACCATTTTTTTTCATACATTTTTTTTTTCATAAATATAATATACTTCTTTTTTCTTCTTTATAATCATTTTTTTATATCTTTTAGATGTCTAAACAATGGAACATGGATATAGAAGGTCATGTAGAAGAAATGATGGATTTTTTAAATTCACTTCCCGAGGATGATACTGATTCAGAGGCAGAATGTGACATAGATGCCTATTCAGAATTGGTGGAATTAGATAATACTCAGTTTAGTGACAATAATAACTCATTGCGAGATGTAATATTGGATGAGAATGTTTTACCAGAATCTCCTTTCATTCAAGAGAATGTTTTACCAGAGAGTAATGATACAAGCTATCTACTTGATGTCGAATGGGGTGAAAATATAAGTGACTTCCAAATTCCTGTGGAAAACATTAAGGATGCTGCATCTGTTTCATCTTCAGAGCTATTACCTTCCTCAATCCAAAAAGAAAAAAAATATTTCGATGCTACTTTCAATAATATCATTGACATAATAGTAATCGAAACAAATAGATATGCTCAGCAAAAAAAGACAACAAACTGGACTGATACAACAAAAGAAGAAATCCGCGCCCTGATTGGTATATTTATAATTATGGGTATTCACCAGCTACCCCAACTTAAAAATTATTGGAGTTCAGATCCTATTCTTGGTGTGCCAGCTATTGCTAATATCATAACATCAAAAAGGTACAAAAAATTAATTGAAAATATACACATGAATGACAATATAAAAAATAAATCAAGAGACGATTGTAACCATGACAAGCTGCATAAAGTCCGACCAGTCGTAAATGAGCTAAATAATAACATAAAAAAATTAATAAATATATCCTCATATTTATCTGTCGATGAATCAATGATAAAATTTAAGGGCAGGTCGACGATAAAGCAATATATGCCTATGAAACCCATAAAACGGGGATATAAAGTTTGGTGCCTCGCAGATTCCACTACAGGATACATCACAAAATTTGAAATATATACTGGAAAAACAACAAATCAAAATAAACAAGAATTCGGACTGGGTGAACGTGTAGTGATCCAACTAACAAATGATATTCATAACCAAATGTGCATCGTAGCATTTGATAATTTTTTCACGAGTACGAAATTACTGATTCATCTCTACAGAAAGGGGATTTTTTCATTAGGCACGGTTAGGACTAATAAAAAAGATTTACCAGATATAATGAAAAGTAATAAAAAATTAGACAAGGGAGAATTCCAATTCAAAACTAAAGGACCTGTACTCGCTGTTCGATGGATGGACAATAAGATGGTAAATTTTTTGTCCACTGTGACTAACCACCTCGATACAACAGCAGTATTGAGACGAAATAGGCAAGGTGAACAAGAAAAAGTTTCTTGCCCAAAACTCGTATCAGAATACAATCGTATCATGGGTGGAGTTGACAGATTCGACCAACTGAGAGAGCGTTATGAAATTGGTAGGAGATCTGTGAAATGGTGGCATAGAATTATGTATTTTCTTATTGATTTGGCCATCGTAAATGCATATTTACTATCAAAAATGGAATCAAGGAATAACAGAGACCAATTATCTTTTAGGATAAGTTTGGCAAGACAACTGATAGGAGATTACTGCTCTAGAAAACGAAGAGGAAGACATACAATGTTTTTAGCAAAAAAACGCACAATCCCGGAAGAAGTAAGATTGGCTAGTGTGGGTCAACATCTTCCATATCTAGGAGGAACCTACAGAAGATGTAGATGTTGCAGTACAAAAGCAATAGAAAAAAGAACAAAGTATATGTGCACTGCTTGTGACATTCCACTTTGCGTGGATCCATGCTTTAAAATTTTTCACGGAAAATAATTTTATAATTCGGTATCTATGTATTGATTTCGATTTTTACAACTTCCTAGAGTTCAACGTATTTTTTATTTATTTTTAATATAACATTATTATTGTAAATCTTTTCTTTTTCCAATAATAAATTGACATACAATAATTTTGTATTTTTCTCCATACATTTTTTTGTGTCAGCAAAAGTTCCGTGGGAAACATATTTCCCACCTTGTGTATCTTTTATACTGATGATCTAGGTTTTATTTTTTTTTTTAATATTTTATTGAATAAGTTAAACTAAGCATATTATGCACAATAATTTTAGATACCAATATTTAAAAAAATTGCCCACGAAAGGGTTAAACAAGTACATATACATCTTCCTAAGTTTCCTAAAATAAGCATAAATGCTTGTGCTATGCATGGTGAACGAAATTGGTCGAGGCAGGATTCGAACTCGCGACAACTGGATAACTAGCCCAGCGCACTAACCGCTCTAGAATCTATAGATCCTAGATGTGTCGATGACAGCATATAAGCTAGTAAATACCCTAACAAGGCGAAATAGGCCTATCGCACATAATAAAATTCATGTAGAATCAAACGATGTATGATAGAATAAGAAATGAGGATATTAGACGAGAATGTATGATTGAAAGAGATATCGTAAGTAAGATGAAAATAAATGCACTAAGGTGGTTCGGCCACATAGAAAGAATGAGTGATGACCGTCTGACAAAAAAAGTATACAAGGCTGATAAAAGAGGAACGAAAAGTAGAGGTCGGCCAAGAAAAAGTTGGCACGATCACATTAATGGGATTTTGAAAGATGGTGCTGTTAGAAGTAAGAATAATAGAAGAGCGTGTATGAAACGATGTATGGACGTGAATGAAACGAGGAATGTATGTCAAGAGAGAGGAGTCTGGCGTTTCGGTTATCTCTGCCTACCCCAAATAGGGAAATGGCGTGATGGTATGGTGTGGTATGGTATGGTAGAATCAAAAAATGGTCTACTTTTAATTATAGATATATCTAATAAAAAATTACATCTCAGTATATCATATTAATATGAAGATTATTTACTTTTCCATAAACTGGTTGGTTTAAATACCAAGCTAAGAATATATTTTAATGGAAAATTCTAAAAAACCACAAATCTCGCATAGTTTTTGGATGAAAAATGAAAATTACTTGATTCTTCTTCATGTGTTAAAATTGCGTCCACAAATCACAACACCTCATAATAGGATTATTTTTTTTTCATAACATACTGCGAATCCCTCCCGAGTTGCTAAGAATGTTTTACGCGGCATTAAACTCTCGAAGAAATCAAAGCACGCTTTCCTACTCTGTTGATCATGAAAAAAAAATTCCAGGGGGAAGGGGTGGGGATGGCGTCGTTGATACTCCAGCGTAAAACTTTAATATTTAAACAGTGAGACCAAAATTAAGTACCTCCAAAGGAGGGACCCGGCAGTCTTAACCGGTTCCAAATTCCAAAACTGGAGGTGTAAACGTAGGTATATTTCCCCACATTCGGAAAGTTTAGTTCTGCCCAAACTCCTCCGAGAGATCATTACGGCCTCCCCGAGACCCATGCCTAAACTTGAAATAACCCCCCCCCCCCCCACGCGCTCTCTCACAAAACGACCCAGATTTGCATAAATATCGTCTGATTTGCCGTCCCGTGAAGAAGACTATAATTATTATTTGAAAACTTTTGAAATTCGACGATGCGACGGACGGCCAAACTCGTCCGAAACTTTAATTTACTTTTGACGAAATGACCAATGTTTTTATCCACCCAAAGTACTTATTTTGATAAGGGCTCTGGTGTTCAGTTAAAATCTGAGCAAGCTAATTAATGTCAAATTAATAACGAATCCTCTCTATGTCTATTTTTAATAATTTATCATGACAATTTCTCAATAATGGTACACAATGGCATCGTCGTACCGACTATAATATATGCTAGTGAGACATGGACATGGCAGAAGACGCATGAAAATAGAATTTATGCGGCTGAAATGAGGTCACTGAGACTGTGTAGTAAAAAACGTATAGGTACATATACATTCAAAAAATGGGCAACGTCTAAAAATAAAACAGAAATATTAATTAATTATTATGATGAATAAGAATAACATAAAAAATTGTAACTTAATCAGCCCACCTCTGATTTCATGTTACATACATGTTCTTACAGCTGGTAACAAAACAATGAATTATTCCTGCCTAATATTAATTTTTTATTTGTTTGAAAAAAATGGGCAACGTACAATAATATTTTTTTAAACAAATATAATAAATAAGAATAGCAACATAAGTAATTGTAACTTAATCAGTCCACCTTTGATTTCATGGTGCATCGTACTCACTGCTGGTAAGAAAAAAAAATTATTCCTGTTTAACGTGGCTCCTGAAAAGAGTCCTGGACATACAGAATATGTTCACGGACCTGTTCTTTTCCAAATAATTATACGTGGTAAGGTATCGGTACAAATGGCAAATTCTGAGCAGCATTAGTGTTTTTTTTTGTCTAAAAAGTGCGTTGAGGTGTGTCTTGTTCGTCTGTTTGATATGTTGAAGTTAATAATTTTCAGAATATGGCTCCTTTAAAGGGTCCTGGACATACACAATATGTCCACAGACCTGATCCTTTCCAAATTATCATATGTGGTAAAGCATCGTTACAATGGGAAATTCTATGCGGCGTTAATATAAGACGAGAATGTATGATTGAAAGAGATATCGTGAGTAAGACGAAAATAAATGCCATATAGTGGAATGGCCACATAGAAAAAATGATTGTTGATCCTGTGCCATTCTTCGCCATTCAGGACCTGCCACTTTTTTATTTCATCGGACCATCTGGTCTGGGGCCTTCCCACGCTTCTGCTTCCCGTTATTGGCCTCCAGTCCATCACAATTTTTGTCTATCGTCCATCTGACATCCAAGATATATGACCCGCCCAACTCCACTTTAACTCCGCTATTCTTATGGCCACATCCGCTACTGCTGTGTTCTTCCTAATCCATTCATTAGTTTTGTGGTCCCTTAGCGAGATATTCAACATTCTTCTTTCCATCGCTCTTTGTGTCACTCTTAGGTATTCCATCATTTTCTTAGTAAATGCGGATGTTTCAAAGCCGTAAGTAAGCACAGGGAGTACACAAGCGTCAAAAACTTTTTTCTTTAAGTGGATTGGGTTATTTGTAGATTTAAGAACATTTGATAATTTGCTGAACGCAGCCCATCCTAGACCTCTTCTCCTTTCTATTTCAGCTTCTAAATTATATCTTCCCAGTTTCACGGTGTGACCGAGGTAGAGATATGATTCTACTCTACCAATATCTTAACCATTTTTATGGGTTCTAAACCTATAGAGGACATAATTTTTGTCTTATTAATGTTCATTTTTAGTCCCACTCTAATGCATTGATTCTTGAGGTCTGTTAACATTAATTTAATTTCTTGATCTGTATTGGCAAATAGGACAATGTCATCAGCGAATCTAAAGTTGTTCAGTTTTTTTCCGTTTATGTTGATCCCATAGCATGGCACGATCATACAGATGGAATTCTGAAGGATGGAGACGTTAGATGTAATAATAATAGAAGATTGTGTATGTAACGATGCATGGACGTGAATATAATAAGAAATGTATGTCTGACGTTCGGTTCTCTCCTATCTCTATATCCATAACAACAGTTTGTTCTGCAATTGACTCATCGGCACTTATTATAATCCCAATACAAATTAAGAGTGGTGCCGTGACCAGGATAAAATATGGAGAAAATTTTAATTTTGTGGACTAAATTAAAGATTAGGTACTCACGATGTCAAATACCTACTATATTTTTGAAATAACTTTTACAAATTGACTTAATATTTAACATACGAAATTAAAAAGAAAGAGGAGAGATTGGTACTGAACCCCCCTAGCGCCAAATTCCAGAAAGATCGATGCTCACCGGATACTAGGAAGAGTACGCATCCAATTGACGCCGCCCGCTAGGCGTTGTGCCGCTATAAATCCCCATGTCAACAATATGTACCTATTATTTAACATTATTCTTAATCACTGTTTCAATTTTAGTTCCGAAAATATTCAAAAACGTTCTATTGATTGCCTCCAAATTTTGATGTCACAGTCACGCGGTGTGTTGGTACCAAGAAATTTCGGTTACGTCATGTCTATAGATTGTCAGTCTGTGGTACACCTACACAAATTATGTAGTGTTGGCCTCAATTGCTCATTTTTATAGTAGGATCTCGAACAGTCAGTCAATTAATATGAAATCAATGCGGGTAAATTGCTCAAAATTTGACGTATCAATAATTGTATCTCTGTGGATGACTTCTTTGATAATATAAAATTAATCCAATTATAATATTATTCGAAGTGAATATTAATTAACAAACGTTAACAGAAGTACGAGTGCAATTCTCGTATTAATTTGGAGACAACTCAAGGTTTGGAGTGGGAGGGGTAGAGAGTAATCACCCCCATACATACCTGTAACACAACTGGCGGGTATGTTTAATTTTAGAACCCTAAGGCGCTCTGTGTAAATTAGGAGTCCCATTCAAACGTGTAATATATACTATTATTATTATTATTATTTGTATCTGCAATATAGCAATACGTAATACACTTAGAAACATCTAATTAAGTGTGACATTTGCTAGATAGTTATATTAATTTGTTCTTTAATATTAAAACGAGTGGGTTGTGGCCAACACTTAACTCTCCACACCATGGGAAGCGTTCATTTTTAATTCTTGAAAGGTTAACAATCTCAAAATGCATTTTTATTAAGTACATTTCTATTAGATTCTTAAAAAAATATAAGATTCCCAGAGGACAAAAGCTTTTATAATACACCATACACACAAAATCATTGTCACAAAACTCATAGTATGTATTTTCTACATGATACCTGATGAGAAATTTTAAGTAAAATTGCATTACTAGCAAGATGAGCATGTATGAGACAGTGTATCAACGTTGATGAGGTGATGTATGTGTCAAGATAGAAGAATGCGGTGTTCGGTTCTCACTGCCTACCCCTTGAGGAAGATAGAAGTGGAGAGTAATACAATACACTTGTCTATAGAGACACATACAATATCAATATGAAGTTGATCACTCAATTTTACAGACCCATACAGAAGCTATTTTACTTCTGTTATATATTTTTCATACAAATACGAAATTTATTTCACATTGATATGGCACACCATAGATTATTTTCTTTGAATTTCGACAATCCTTGAATGCATTTTTGTATATTTTTGTTGTATCAAAATTTCAAACAGTATAAAAATACCTCGATTTTTCAGACCGTGAGAGCATTTTGAAAATTAGCACAGTTAAAATCATAGAGAAGATATTAACGGATATCTATGGAAAACTAATCAGCTCTACATAAGTCTATGCACTTTACACATACGTTGTTAATATGAAGTCGATCGGACTTTTAGTTTGGGCTGTAGAGAGGACACAAAAAGGATAATCCGTACGGCGAACGCCGTACGCCATACAAACAATCACGATGAAACTCACAGTGTGCACTCTCTACATGATACCCGTTGAGAAATTGATGTAAAAAAATACGCTTAAAATTGTGAAATCATGACTCCCCACTATTCCATAGTGTGGAGAGTAAAAAATAATACTTACCTGATAATACCTATTTTCTTCTTTCTCTCCTAATCATTTTGTTTTCCCATCATTGCTATGAACTGATGTTATATTCATTTTTTTTTTCTCTTTTTCTTCTTTTTGACTTTCTTTTGATATCCTTTTTTATTTATTTTTGTTTGTCATAACCTTATTGCCATTAAATGACACCATTATTCTAGCCTCACTAGAATTAGAATACTGTTTATCGAAAGAGTATTGTATAACCAATACTGTTATAATATGCGTGATCAAATCAATATGACCACCATAAATCTTCTATTAACATTCGTCGATTGTTTTTTTGTTCTATGGTGCCGAGATTGCCAATCTAGAGGGCTCCATGAGCTACTTTTCATGATATGCATTTTTTGTCGCTCATTTAGCGTTCTGCTCATTTATTGTCCCCATATGTAGAGCGGGTAGTGGTATTTTTGATGCTGGCAGCACCATGTTCGAGAAATATAATAGTTTACTATCTATATAATTATAGTTTGATACTGTAGCATTTGAGACTCCGTCTATAATTTCCACCCTTCCATTGTCCTACTCTTAAATCTTCATGAGAACAGACATCTGTCGGCCCGTATTCGGAGAGAGAAGGTGGCACCAGAGTTTGAAAAACACACTACACACCTGATCCGATAAGCGCACGAATAATTTTGTACCTCAGTTTCAGAAAATATTATCTTCTGCACAATTTTGAGTACCTACTCAAATGTAAAGAAAATCCTCGGATCGTTGACGTGTCTTTAATGAGAAAAAAATTAAATCTAGCCATAAATCTTTATTACAATATGGGATTTTAGGATGGGGTGCAGCTTTCAAAACTAATTTAAAGCCTTTAAGAGTAGTCCAAAAATCATTTTTTTGAATCCTTTTGACCAACTTTATCAAGATTTTTATGTTTATTTATTTTTTAATTTATTTTACATTTACGGCTTGAAAGCCTATTTAAAAAAAACAACAACTATACAATGATTACAAATTGAAATTTTAAAATAAAAGCAAACATAATAACATCAATCATAATACACTATACAATGATTAACTATACAATTTTAAAATAAAAGCAAATTTAAACAAACGACAATATCAATATACAATATACAATGATCAACTAAACAATTTTAAAATAAAAGCAAATTTAAAAAAACGACATTATCAATCATAATACACTTTACAATGACCAACTAAACAATTTTAAAATAAGTTTAGTTTGTCGATCGACAATTCTTGATAGAACTCCATTGTACGTTGATATGTTATAAAAATATAAAAATACTTGGTTAAAGTTCTATTATATTTATTGGATTATTGACGCGTTTCGTGCAAAGCACATCGTCAGAATAATGCTCTACAAGACTGAAACTAGTGGTTATATACAAAATTTACATGACAGGTGTATAAAAATGTTGGTTTTTGAACGGTTGAAAAGAAGTTATATAATGCAAATGAATCTATACAAATCTACGTTTTAATACAATGAAAGTAGTTGGGTCACTGGTTGTAGTCCCCTGTATCCATTAGGTCTGTAACAAAAGAAAACGACAGCAGTAAAATTCGAAAGGTAAATAATATTGTATTTATTGGTTTATTGTTATCTTTTAAGTGTGGTTAAAACCAATGTATTTCATAGATATTTGGTAGTTATAATTATGAACAGCTTAATTTTAATCTTAATGCATTGAACAACAAAGGAAGGTATATGTCTGTCTAACCCATCGGTTTCAATAATGGTGAATATATATGATCAATTTGTTTATTGATGAGTAATTTTTGTGGATCCTTTTTTACTCTGTTTATTTCTAATATTTCTAATCGGTCAAGTTTTCTCCCTTTTATTCCCCGATGTATTATATTTATATTATGGTCACTATTAAATTGGTGGTTGTTTTCGTTTATATGTTCTGCAAAATTTGAGGTGTCTTTCTTAAATCTAATGCATGCCATGTGTTCTTTAATTCTTGTTTTAAAGTAAAAGCAAATTTAAAAAAAAACGACATTTTCAATCATAATACACTATACAATGACCAACTAAACAATTTTAAAATAAAAGCAAATTTAAAAAAAACGACATATCAATCATAATACACTATACAATGACCAACTAAACAATTTTAAAATAAAAGCAAATTTAAAAAAACGACATTATCAATCATAATACACTATACAATGACCAACTAAACAATTTTAAAATAAAAGCAAATTTAAAAAAACGACATTATCAATCATAATACACTATACAATGACCAACTAAACAATTTTAAAATAAAAGCAAATTTAAAAAAAACGACATATCAATCATAATACACTATACAATGACCAACTAAACAATTTTAAAATAAAAGCAAATTTAAAAAAACGACATTATCAATCATAATACACTATACAATGACCAACTAAACAATTTTAAAATAAAAGCAAATTTAAAAAAACGACATTATCAATCATAATACACTATACAATGACCAACTAAACAATTTTAAAATAAAAGCAAATTTAAAAAAAACGACATTATCAATCATAATACACTATACAATGACCAACTAAACAATTTTAAAATAAAAGCAAATTAAAAAAAAACGACATTATCAATCATAATACACTATACAATGACTAACTACATTTTTAAAAGAGTCTCACATTATCAAATATTTAAATACTATTTCATACATAATTTGTATCCAAACTTTAATTCAAGAATGCATCCAAGATGAGAAGCCAATCTAGATATACCATTACTAAAAACAACTACCAGCCAGCTCCATAATACATACCAAGGTGTTAAATGGTTTAATGAGCTAAACGGTAAATACAATTTCAAAACAACAACTGGTTTTGACAACTTTAAAAACGATAGTAAGTCTCATCTTACTTTATAATTTCTTCATTATCTTATTGCATATTTTGTGTATTTGGAATTGTATGTTTTTTCTTTTGATTTGAATGAACTGAACATATCCCTTAAATTTAAACGCAATCGGATGGTTGGTTTGGGAGTCCATCGCTCATATACAAACAAACAAACAAATATACATACATCCATTTTTATATATTATATAGATACACAAAAATATTTTATTTATATTATATTACCCCTCAAAAATAGTTTTTCTCGTGCTTTTGGGAAGATTCTTATGAAAACCAAAATTTAATCATCATTATCATCACAATTAATCAAAAACCAATAATATACACTACATATATTGTGCATATTTATTCTACAACTATTGTGCATATTTGAAATGGTGTGAACATATCACAATGATTGTTAAGAGAGCCAACTCTACTCTTTATCTTATCAAGAAATCATTTCACCACCTAAGTGTACAAGTTTTCCTAGAAATATATAAAACCTACATATGTGAGGCTGATCCTAGAGTATGGGTTTCAAATATGGAATCCTTACTTTATCAAGGACGAGCGACCAAACTGCCATTTGGAATGGGTGGTCTGGAATACTCAGAAAGGCTGCAAATTTTAAAATTCCCAACTCAGCAGGAACGCCGGAACCGTGGGGACTTACAAAATTTGACTTACCTACTTACAAAAACCGTGGGTTTTGAGACTTACAAAATTTTACATGGCTATTATCACTGTAGTGTTATGGATAACTTTTTTACGTTGAATCACAATCCACAACTGAGGGGCTATCACTTAAAGCTAAATAAACATCCTTTTCCCTGAACTCAAAGAAAAACTTCCTGACCAACGGGGTGGTGGATGCCTGGAATAGTTTACCGGATAAGGTTGTAAGTGCTGGAACACTCAATCAATTTAAAAACAGATTGGATACACATTACAAAAATAAGCACATGATACAGGCCCAGCAGCAATAACTGCCTGCCTGTTAACTAATAATAATAATGAAATAATTTAGATGATAATAGTTTACCGTTCATTATTTCAGCCACTGGCATTATTCCAAAATCGTTAATCCGTAATTTAGAAATTATAGATTTATCGAAAAATTTAATAATAAAAATGCAAAAAACGGTAATTATGAATACATGTAGAATCGTTAAAGATTTTTTAAACGTTAATATTCGGGAATCAGTAGGGTTGTTAGGTAGTATAGAGACCTCCTCAGAGCCTAATCCTTTGATATGTTAAGTATCTGGATGGGTGAACTATTCCCAATTGAAAGCTTGATGATGCGTTTGTTGCATTTTATTTTGCTCTTTTAAATAATTTACAATTTACGCATTGATCTGCTAATTCTTTTGAGGAAGTGTATAATGGTAATAATAATAATTGAGTGTTATTATTTGTAGTGCTTAATTGTTATTAATATCATAAGTAAATCGGCCAGCGCCGTAAAAAAAAAAAAAAAACAAAATATATTTTTATTATTTGCTTTATAATTTTTTTGTTGTAAATAAATAATAAAATAAGTCTAAAACAAAGTTTAAGTTCATTTAATTTTCACGTTGCAATCTGTCACCTACTTCTTATTTTATTTGTTGTTTGAGGAATTAAATTATTTTTATAAATCGATCTTTTTTGATCGGCTATTCTTTGTTATTTATTTATTTATTTGACAAAGATAATGCCATGCGTTTACAGGAAAACCTAAACTGGCAAAACAACAAAAATAATCACAATTTAAAAAATACAGTTTATGCAATACATAATTCTATTTAAAAATAAAACATTATATTATTCAGAAATTTGTTTTCACTGATATTGAAGACGTCAACTTCGCTCGACAAAATGTTGAACATTGAGGCGGCTTTGTGTATTGGAGACTTGGCTAGTAAATTTGTCCGACTGTATGGCTGCAGAAACAACGCGTGATTTCTTCCTCTGATGTAATTAATGGGAGCATATATGCCTATTTCACAAAGTAATTTAGGATTATATACTAACCCATTTACTAGTTGGAAAAAGTATTTCAATAGGCAAAATAATCTTCTGTTTTCCAAGGAGTTGTATCCAATCATACCTAATAAAGAAGCAGATGGATACAACCAAGGATATGTACCATACGTCCGAAGGAAGCAATATCTGAGAAATTTTTTGTGAACTCTCTCGATCATAATACAATATGTAGCCTCATATGTTATGTTGAGCTGAAGAGGGCTGCAGAGGATGGAGAGAAGTGGAAAGCGAGATGTAGACTTCTTCTGCAAACCAATCCACAGGATTGAGAATTTTGATGATGACTCTTTGTTCAGTAACTGTCACTCCCGGTCAAGTGAATGTAATTTATTTTGGATTTTCAATAGTAATTTTTATTTTGAGTAAACTACATAGAGAGAAGTCAAGTCATATTCCCTTGTAGATATGCAGAGGGATTCTGTTGTTGTATTCTCTCTTTCACACAGCTATAGCTTAATATTAGTTCGTCTCTTTCGCAGTCATTGTTTGGTGTGAGAGATAATCCAACTGTCGATTCGTTCATGAGAATTCAATTCTCTGAATGAATCGACATTATTAAGCCAAGATGCGTGTACGAAGGAAAATTTTGTATGGCGTAGTGGACTTTTTGCAAGCTAATAACACCAACTAGAGGCCTCGCAGCATATATGTTCCCTTACATGGATTTACTCAGAATTCGGAGTAGAACATTTTATGTGAGTTTTGTGTGTGTGTGTGTGTGTGTGTGTGTGTCTGTGTGTCCGTCCCCCCCTTATAACTTTTGATCCGCTCAATTTACAGAGCCCAAATTTTCAGAATATATAAACAGTTATAGGCCTACAAAACTTTTATAATCAGAAGTGTAAATTTTTGTTTCAATCAGAGGTTATCAACTTTTGAAATTATGGTTCATTTTTCCATATATCTCAGAAACCATAAAAGCTAGAACGCTGAAAATTGTTATAAACATAGACAAATACAAAATCTCAAATAAGTTTTTTTTTTAATTCCAGGGTTTCTCAAACGTTTTTTATTAAGAAATATATTTTTTTTTATGATAAATTTATGAGTTTAACTGCCTATATTTCCATTTTTTTTTAAATATTGAAAAAAGCCCAGAAACCCCAACTAGATAATTTAATTTTCTATAAAAATATGAACATTGTATTAACACATCTCAAATTTTTTTTAACAATTTTTATAAAAATTGAATTTAGTGACGATATTGCTTCATACAATTTGTATGGCAATAGCTACACAAAATAATCTAAGAAGACTTAATAGTTTGATACTAATCTCCAAACATACATACATACCATCATGCTGTTTTCATATTCTGGGTAGGATCAAAGGGCTGACCTCCATACTATCCTATCTTGACATACATACCTACATGTGTTGTATAGAAAACCAAATATCTTAAAATATTAAATAATTTGTATTTATGGGTTTATAGTTTGGTACTTATTCTTCAAATGTACATACTATCACTATCGACAGTTGGATCTCATGTGTTACATGCAACTAGTTATAATGTGATTGCACTAGAGTAAAAAAGAAAATATGTCTGCAGTGTGTGTCTATTACTATATTATCTCCCTTACTAAATGTATTTTGTCTTGTGTGCTTTTTTTGGTGTTATTGTAAAAAATCGTTAAATTGTAGATACCTATCATTTTTTTTGAGCGTTTTGTTGTCATATAACGTGTCTTTTTATAAAATGTCATTGTGTTATATTAAAAAAAGAAAATGTATCCAACAATTATTATTGCTAGATTGAATATTTTTTTTATTAGATTTTTTTTCCTTTCGGGAGTCAAATGATATTTATAAATGATATCATTTGACTACCGAAAGGGAAAAAAATCCAATGTTTGCGTATTTGCAATTAAAAAAATGTTCGATTTACATACACATTGGTACAAGTAGGTAAACAAGACAAAAATGAAATAATATTTCTGGCGCAGTTCAGGGGTGACATCTGTGCTAGACACTGTCATCTCATTTATATGGACTGTTAACTAATTTCTCAATTGATGGCGTTACAAAATAGACTTTTCCGTTACTTCATAAATGGCAATAGTATATAGTTCCTTATTTTCAGGTGAATTTTTACACACTATTCAAATATATAGAACTTTCAAAAATTACATTGATAACGGAACTCAATAAGAAGACATCATCAGTGAAGGTTGCGCAAGCGCATAAAGTGATCACGTAAACCCTGAAGGTGCCTCGAATTCCTGGTTTTTCTACAATATCCCAACTTCATCTCTATTGAGATGTTAATTAAAAGTTTGTCAATAAAAATAATTGCTAGATTTTTTTTAACAGAAAAAAATGTGTGTGTCTTGTATTGAACTATCTCTTTCTCACTTAATGTATTCTATCGTGGGTGCTCTTTCTTGGTGATATTGTAAGAATTCGTTAAACTGTACCATTTTTAAGAGCGTTTTTTTCTCGTATAACATGTCTGTATAAAAAATGTAATTGATTTCCAGCCCAGAGAAGCAACATGTACGTGAGAAATGAATTTAAATAAACTTATCCTCTGCCGGGGATCGAACCCACGATGCTTTGGGAGGGGGTTTTTTAGTACGTATTATTACTAAGGTGAGGGAGAAAGCATGATTTGAAAAATCACTTCTTTTTTTTTCCTTTAGCTTACAACGCAAATAAGAAAAGATGTGCATTTTTTTTTGAAAATTCTCTTTTCGATTGCTCCTTAATTTCTTTCGAGTAGATGGGGAGAATATTGTGGAAGGGTGGTGAAAAGAGTGAACCAAGTGTTTGACCAAAAACCTTTATTATATAATATTTTTTCAATCATTCATCTATAATTTTATTTTTTCGATTTTTTTACTTGCATAATATACGCAAATATTGGATTTTTTCCCTGTCGGGAGTCAAATGATATTTTAAATTTACAAACTATTTAACAAAACATAACATAACATAACATAACATAACATAACATAACATAACATAACATAACATAACATAACATAACATAACATAACATAACATAACATAACATAACATAACATAACATAACATAACATAACATAACATAACATAACATAACATAACATAACATAACATAACATAACATAACATAACATAACATAACATAACATAACATAACAAAACATAACATAACATAACATAACATAACATAACATAACATAACATAACATAACATAACATAACATAAGATAACATAACATAACATAACATAACATAACATAACATAACATAATATAATATACTAGTTACCGCTTTGAATGTTTCTTGTTATATTAATGTTTGTTTGTTTTTTTTTCTCTCGTTTTTATTAATTATGTATTCTTTTTGTAAAAATGCTGAATGTATGACTGAGTGAAAATTATGTACGCGCGTTCATGTATGGGGTGTGGATGATAATTCAATCGTCCAATCATTCCATACTTTATATATATATGTTCATAAATGCATGAAACCAGTGGGCTTCTAGCCTGTTTTTCATGCTTATATAAATAAATAAATAAACATCTCAATAGAGACGAAAATGGGATATTATAGAAGAACCAGGAACTCAAGGCCAATATTATAGAAGAACCAGGAACTCAAGGCCAATAATGCCTTCTTATTGAGTTCCCTTATCAATGTAATTTTTGAAGTTCTATATATTTGAATAATGTGTAACAATTCACCTGAAAATATATTATTACTCTTGCTTTCATTGTTTACAAATAAACCAATAGGTATCTCAATAGATGGCGTTACAAAAAGGTTTCTTCGTTACTTCATAGATGTCAATAGTAAAAATGACTTACCTACTCATCACGATTTTGATATAAAAGCACAAGATATCTTAAAAGTATTTATTCATCACGATTTCAATCTCAATTTCACAAAACTAAAGACCAAACGTCGACCGTGTTCTCCCATCACTAGCTGGCGCTGGGAGGGTTCCTTAATATATTTCGGCAGGAATTTCTGGCGCCTGTCAGAGCCAATTGATTTATAACTTATGAAATACATTTTTTACAGATTGTGTTCGTTCTTTTTTATTAGTTTATTTTTTCTCCTCCACCTATAAAGCAGTAATGTGCTAGCATGTGGCTGGTTGTTATATTCAGCAACGTTTTCACTTGATTGATAATGATAATGTACAGAGTTTCAAGTTAGTAGACATTCTTTAAACAAAGACACACACACATCTCCTCTTCTCAGTCCTTGACCTCGTGGCTGATGACGACGGCTACATTCAATCAGTCAGTATCATCATAAGTCTTCATCAGCTCCACATCCCGAGGTGGGACCTGGCTTCCAAAAGAAGTCTTCGCCATTCAGATCTGTCAGCAGCTCCTTGTGCCCAATTGACCACGCCCAGATCCCATGTCCCCCTGGACGCAGTCCATCCCAACATGCCCTGCCTGCTGCCATTTCAACTTTGCAACACGGTCTGCTATGTCAACGACTTTTGTTTGGTGTCTGATTTCTTCATTTCTTATTTAATCCCTGAGGCTCACACCTAACATTTGTCGTTCCATAGCTCGTTGCGTACATTTCAATTTATGTATTTATGGGAACTTTGTTCTCGTAACATGTAGAGGGATTTTTATTCATTTGAATAAAAATTATAATTGTAGTGGTGTACACAAAGTTGTGTTTTATTTCATTTAATTATTTCAAAATGATACCACAAAGTAAAAAACAATCGTTTGTCGATGATGTTATGTATTGTGTTGGCAGTTAGTGTCATTGTTTCCAATCAATCCATATGTTAGCACTGGGAGGATACATGTTTCAATAGCATAGCTCGTTGCGTACATTTTAGTTTGTATATTGTGTTGGTAGTTAGTGTCATTGTTTCCAATCAATCCATATGTTAGCACTGGGAGGATACATGTTTCAATAGCATAGCTCGTTGCGTACATTTTAGTTTGTATATTGTGTTGGCAGTTAGTGTCATTGTTTCCAATCAATCCATATGTTAGCACTGGGAGGATACATGTTTCAATAGCATAGCTCGTTGCGTACATTTTAGTTTGTATATTGTGTTGGCAGTTAGTGTCATTGTTTCCAATCAATCCATATGTTTGCACTGGGAGGATACATGTTTCAATAGCATAGCTCGTTGCGTACATTTTAGTTTGTATATTGTGTTGGCAGTTAGTGTCATTGTTTCCAATCAATCCATATGTTAGCACTGGGAGGATACATGTTTCAATAGCATAGCTCGTTGCGTACATTTTAGTTTGTATATTGTGTTGGCAGTTAGTGTCATTGTTTCCAATCAATCCATATGTTAGCACTGGGAGGATACATGTTTCAATAGCATAGCTCGTTGCGTACATTTTAGTTTGTATATTGTGTTGGCAGTTAGTGTCATTGTTTCCAATCAATCCATATGTTAGCACTGGGAGGATACATGTTTCAATAGCATAGCTCGTTGCGTACATTTAGGTTTGTATATTGTGTTGGCAGTTAGTGTCATTGTTTCCAATCAATCCATATGTTAGCACTGGGAGGATACATGTTTCAATAGCATAGCTCGTTGCGTACATTTTAGTTTGTATATTGTGTTGGCAGTTAGTGTCATTGTTTCCAATCAATCCATATGTAAGCACTGGGAGGATACATGTTTCAATAGCATAGCTCGTTGCGTACATTTTAGTTTGTATATTGTGTTGGCAGTTAGTGTCATTGTTTCCAATCAATCCATATGTTAGCACTGGGAGGATACATGTTTCAATAGCATAGCTCGTTGCGTACATTTTAGTTTGTATATTGTGTTGGCAGTTAGTGTCATTGTTTCCAATCAATCCATATGTTAGCACTGGGAGGATACATGTTTCAAAGACCTTTCTTTTCAAATTCATCGGAATGTCTTTGTTTTTCAGGATGTGACCGAGTTTACCGAAGGCCGCCGAACCTAGTCCAATTCGTCTGGGTATCTCTGCTAATTGATTATGAAAACTTGATTATTCTAATTAATTTTTTCGCTTATATGAAGCCGCGAATGGTATATCTAAAGTAATAAAGCAATCAATATGTTAGTGTATGTGTGTGTGTATGTGTGTGTTTGTCTCACGCCTTTTGAAAAACCAAGAGCATCTAAAAATCTAATTTATGTGCGAACATGTACCAGTATACCTGATGCAGTGTCACGCTAAAAATAATGCGATTAAAATGCTGAATTTTAAAGATATTTCAATAATTATTTTTTTCATACAAAATTTTCCAAGTCATATCTGTCAAAAAAGTGTACATTTTGCACGCAAATATCTGTTTGTTTAAAAGTTAGAAGTACGTATTTACACGAAAAAAATATATTTTCAAGTATAACTTAGCTTTTAAGTGAAAAACATGGTGAATATTTTGTCTAATTATAATGTTTAACTTATTTTTAAAGTAAGCGTTTTGTACAAATGTACATATAACCCCGCCATTTTAATATCTTTTCATACGATATTTAATTTTCCCACCGAATGAATATGTTCTTTAAAATAATATACCTTTGAAATAAATGTGATTATGAAATAATAAAATGAAACACAAGACTTTATAGCAAGTTTTAAGACATATATTGTTAAAGTCTGTTAATTATTAGTAAAGATATAGGCATAATAAAATTGCATAATTTGTATATAATATTTGATATTTCGGACAATTTTCGTTTTTGTGGCTTCGAACAAACCAATGTAGGTACCTACCTACATATCCAAAAAATGTATCGAGCCCATTTGATATTAATATTGGAATGGTTACTATGGTAACGGAAAGATTCTGATATTCAAATAAAATTTGTTATGAATTGAATTTATTTAGAACATTGTTGTAGGTAGGTACCTACCTATTACTATTTACTTACAAATCACACAACAATATACTGATTTCCTATCAGAAAATTGTATGCGATGTGCTCCTAAACCGTTTGTCCGATTATTATGAAACTTTGGTGAATTGTCGAGCGTTTGCCCGGAATGGTTTCTGGATTTAAACTTTTTTCTTATTCTTCTTCTTCTTCGTGTATTTGGTCATTTCACCTATGAAGGGGCAGTATTCTGGGAAAAGAAGGTCCGACTGTCCCTCCATCTCTTCGCAGGTCTTCCAGGACGGTTTGTGGATTTAAACTTTTTTCTTCTTCTTCTTGATCGTGTATTTGGTCATTTTACCTTAGAAGGGGGACTAACCTGGGAGAAGAAGCTACAATTGTCTTTCCATCTCTTCGCAGGTTTCTGGATTTGAACTTTTTTCTTCTTCTTCTTCTTCTTCGTGTATTTTTGGTCATTTTACCTATGAAGTTGGAGAATCCTGGGAGAAGAAGGTCCAACTGTCCTTCCAACTCTTCACAAGTCTTCCAAGATGGTTTTTGGATATAGACTTTTTTCTTCTTCTTCTTTTTCTTCTTCATCCAATTTTCCTTCCATATCTTCGCAGGTATCTGGATTTAAACTTTTTTCTTCTTCTTCTTCGTATATTTAGTCATTTTACCTTTGAAGGTGGAGTATCCTGGGAAAAGAAGGTCCTTTCATCTCTTCGCGGTTCTTCCAGGATGGTTTTTAGATTTAACTTTTCTTAACCGACTGAAGGGACGGGATGTAATGAAGGGAAGGGATGCACTAAAGGGCCTGAAGGGACGGGAGGTATAAAAGGTCCTGAAGGGACGGGAGGTACTGAAGGGCCTGATTGGTAGGGACGTAATGATGGATTGAAGGGACGGGAGGTACTGAAGGGCCTGAAGGGACGGGAGGTTCTGAAGGGTCTGAAGCGACGGTTCATGGAGTCTAATTCTTTTTCTTCTTAATTTTATGTAGACCTTACAGTTTTTACACAAACTATTTCCTTTGGTCTTTTGCTTCGTTTTCTTATTTTATGTAGAACTTTGGTGAATTTTATACAAACTATTTCCTATAGATTAATCTTCTTCTTCTTTTGTGAAGACCTTTTAGTCTGTTTTTATACAATCTATTTCAAATAATTCTTCTATTTTATGTATTTTTTCTTATTTTATGTAGACCATTGGGATAGTTTTTTATACAAACTATTTCTTATAGTCTTATACTTATTCTTCTCTTTTTTATTTAGACTTTTGGGTTAGTTTTAAGTCTACTGGTCTTTTGTGCAGAAATATTATTAACAATATGCACACTTGATGAAAATACATATGTAAAAACGAATGGGATGTGACGGTGTAATCTGCACTAGAATCTTTTCAATACTTTTGTTTAATCAAATTTTAACCATTTATATCATCCTATTTTGAATAATTTTCAACGCTTTCATATTTTATTTCGTTGACGATATTTAAAGAATGGGGGTTTTGGCCATTACTGAACTCTTCACAACGTTTATATTTAAATTATAAACTAATTACTATTTATTTATTTATTTATTTCTTTTATTTATTTATTTATTTATTATAAACAATACAATACAATACAATGTTGATTACATACTAGAGTTAGAAGTTACATATGTTTGTGTGTGTGTGTGTGTGTGAGGGTGTGTGTGTGTGTGTGTGTGTGTGTGTGTGGGTGAGGGTGTGTTTGTATGTGTGTTTGTGTGTGTGAGGGTGTGTGTGTGTGTGTGTGTGTGTGTATGTGTGTGTGTGAGGGTGTGTGCGTGCGTGTGTTTGAGTGTGTGTGTGTGTGTGTGTGTGTGTGTGTGTGTGTGTGTGTGTACTATAGTTTAAGTCTTCTTCTTCGTTAATGTAGACTTTTGTGTCAATTTTAAGTCTATCAGTCTAATTGTGCAAAAATATAATGCACACTTGATGAAAAAATATAAAAACGAATGGGATGTGACCAACACTAGATCTTTTCAGTACGCATTATTTAATCAAATTTTAACCACATTCCAACATCCAAAATTACTAATTTTTTTTTATATGTACATATTACAATTTGTTTTCGATGATAATATATAAAAATGGGGGTTGTGGCCAAACCAATCTCTTTACAACGTTGATAAACAGTCATATTTAAAACCATTACGCATAGTCCATGCCAGCAGAAATTATATATTATACTTCATTCACACTTTATAGCAATATATAAAAAAGCATGGGTTGTGGCCATCACGAACATTTTACAATGCTTAAACTCAATCAAATTTCAAACCACTTTTCATGGTCCGATTTTGCAAAATAATTGGGTGACAATATTATAAAAACGATTGCTTATTCCTTCACAATTTTACATTCTTGGCCAACGGCGGGACATAAAAGCTAGTAGTCAATAAATAAACACATCTTGTGTTGCATACCGAACACATTCTCTAAAAGATCCTCGCGATAAAATTCACTTACAGCAATAAAGATTTTTTTCACTTATTTTTTCTTAAAACGCGCGTTCACATTATTCCTTTTTCCCTCTTCGAAGAAGCTGTATGGATTTTTTGATAAGACCCGTAAAAAGGCTTAGGGCTATATTTTTTGTTCGTCAGTGGTAGTTGCGAGGCGCAGCTGATAACGTTCTGTATTATACTCTGATATCATTTTGCCAGCAAAAATATACTCTACAATCTATCATCGTCTTACTTTATAGTAGTCTTCTTAAGCGAGCATTCCCTGTTTATCTTGATAAATCTGCGAGGAACGTTGAGAGAGAGCCAATCAGAAGCGTCGAAAGAATAAACTGCAAAAAGCTGATTATTTTTCACACATAAACAAAAGATATTTCAACACATATAAAATACCCTTAAAACACATATAAGTTTGCACTGCACTATTTCACGTACAATGGGGTGGTATGGTTCAACCAACTCGAAACAGATTCGAGACTGGCAACTGAATATAATGAATTCAAAAGAAAAATAAAAAAAAAATAGACTTGCGCGCTGTTCAATCTTTTGATTGCGACGGCTTCTAATTTGTAGAAAACTCCGCCATAAAAAAATTGAATAGGTACATATAATTCTACAATCGATTTATTTCATTCCCGACGACCGTTTCGGCTTAAAAGGCCATAATCAACTGGTGTTGAGTATAAAAAATAAATTTATAGGTATATGGTTACACATTGTGAATACATGACTCTCCACTATTACTATAGTCGTACTGGAGAGTGTAGAAACATCACTAGGAAACTTACAGTATACAATCTCCACATGATACTCAAAGACAAAAATAACAGCTTACATTTCACATAGTGCAGAGGATGATAATATATCATTAACATTTAAGCAAAATGTTGCCATATATCCAATGAATTGTATTTTTGAACCGTTATAAATAAAACATGAGCGGCGGTGTTACCAGATGAAAGACAAATATATTCTACATTCTTGGTATAGTCGGAGCCAAATGCTCTGAGAGTTTCTCAATAATTGTTTTTGTTTTTCTTTCTCGGGAATTTATTTCCGTGTTGGTTTTTGGATTAACAGCAAGTATTGCCAGATAATAAATTTGGTCGGTTTTAAAATGCGCACGGACCGATGTGTATATTAAGTGTTGGCGTATGGGAAAATTTTTATAGGGGTGAACACAAGGAAAAAAACCTTTTTGAAATCTTTCGACATGTAAAAACTAAAAATAAAAGATACAGCTACGATAGAATTATTGGCGTAATCTTGTTATTGGCGTATTTTAATCAGAGCATGAGAATAGTTCGTCTTGCACGACCAATCGCTGCTGAATAAAATCTGAACGGTGCTATCGACTCTACTTAGTGTCTTGTGAACCTAGCGATTAGCAAGTATCCATTAAGCCGATTGCAGACCAAAAGCTAAGATAAGATAATATCAATATCATCATTAGTAAACAGTTAATATTTTCGTATTTTTTTCACATTTAAAATTTTGAATATGGAAAATATAACGAATGATTTCATCATACGAATACCCAAGCAATCCAAGGAATTCTGATTGGCTGTCTGAAACCAAAGGATCATTTTACAAATCTATTCAAAACAATATCATTCCAAGAAGACCTTGGTACAACGATGTTAAATTTTCAAAAAAAGTCTCGGTCATTCGTCGTATGAGAATTGGTCAATGTCTAATTGTAAGTCAATTAAATAAAATTAAATTAGTCGATAGTGATGTATGTGAATGCAATACCGACATAGAAACGTTGGATCATCTGTTCTTTTTGTGCCCGATCCAGTCTTCTGGTAATCTTTACAACTAATTTAGTGAAATCTCTAGACCTTTTAATGTTGCTAACCTCCTGGCTCTCAAAAAAATTAATGTGTATCGTAAGCTAATAAAATTTATTGTTAAAAATAATTTCCTTCTGTAATGTACTATTTGATATTTTATTTTAATTTTTAATGTTAAGTGACTTTCTTTTATTTGTTACTGTTCATAGTGTATGTCTTGATTATATTTAAGTTTGAGTTTTCTATGATTAGGTACAATTATGGCATAAAATAAGACTAAAGTGATGACTGTAGGCCGTGAGGAGCAGCAAATTAATGTGGTAATGTTCGGAGAAACATTGAAAAACACAAAAGAGTTCGTGTACCTCGGAAGTAGGATCTCTTGGGATGGGAGATCAAGGAAAGAAGTTGACAGCCGAATACATCAGGCAAGGCTGGCTTTCAACAAGAAGTCGAAGATCCTTGAGTTAAACAACCTAGACTTGAAGCTCCGTAAGAGACTCACAAAAACATATGTGTGGAGCATACTGTTGTATGGCTGTGAGACATGGTGTCTTATCGAAAGAGACAGAAGTAGACTTGAGGCTTTCGAGATGTGGTGTTACAGAAGAATACTGGGAATTTCCTGGAGGGACCACATCGCGAATGCCGAAGTTCTCAACAGAGTTGAAGAAGGCAGACACCTATGTACTCAATACCATCTCCGAGAGACGTGCTCGCTGGATTGGGCACATCTTGCGCCACGAGGGACTCCTACATGACCTAATGGAGGGAATGGTTGAGGGGACAAACCACAGGGGGCGCCCCCGACGGGAATATTTGGCCCAGGTGTGCGAGGACATGAACTGCGCCACATATGTTGAGCTGAAGAGGGCTGCAGAGGATAGAGAGAAGTGGAAAGCGAGATGTAGACTTCTTCTGCATACCAATCCATAGGATTGAGACTTTTGATGATGATGATGATGATGGCATAAATCATACAGTATTGTGTGAATTGCCTAACTAATAGAAAAAAAATACCCAAGCAAACACCATTGTAGATATTATAAAAGAGAAGATAATTTTTTTGCTATCGAGACGAACTATCGAGAATATATGTAGTAATTTGTAGAGGTTTTGTCGTATTATTCTAAGATATAACAATATAAACACGCATATCAAAATCTAATTTGATTTGTGATAATTGAAATGTATCTTAAAACGCCGCTAAAACTACCTAGAACAGGCGTGCAAGCGTTGTGTAAAATTTGTATGAGAGATACACAGTCGTTGACCAACTGATCTGCTATTATTGGTAACGTTTTTGCCTACACGGGTGTTAAAACTGTCGTGTAACTTTTACAAAACGTTTATTAGTACTAGTTGCATGTAACACATGAGATCCAACTGTCGATAGTGATAGTATGTACAGTTGAAGAATAAGTACCAAACTATAAACCCATAAATACAAATTATTTAATATTTTAAGATATTTGGTTTTCTATACAACACATGTACCTAGGTATGTATGTCAAGATAGGATAGTATGGAGGTCAGTCCTTTGATCCTACCCAGAATGTGAAAACAGCATGATGGTATGTATGTATGTTTGGAGATTAGTATCAAATTATTAAGTCTTCTTAGATATTGTGAGTAGGCTACTTCCATACAAATTGTATGAAGCAATGTCGTCACTAAATTCAATTTTTATAAAAATTGTTAAAATAAATTTGAGATGTGCTAATACAATATTAATATTTTTTATAGAAAATTAAATTTTCTAGTTGGGGTCTTTCGGCTTTTTTCGATATTATAAAAAAAATTGGAAATATAGGCAGTAAAACTCATAAATTTATCATAAAAAAATATTTTTCTTAATAAAAAATGTTTGAGAAACCCTGGAATTTTCAAAAAAAAAATAATTTGAGACTTTGTATTTGTCTATGTTTATACCAATCTTCAGCGTTCTAGCTTTTACGGTTTCTGAGATATATGGAAAAATAAATCAAAATTTAAAAAGTTGATGACCCCTGACTGAAACAAAAATTCACAATTCTGAGTATAAAAGTTTTGTAGGCCTATAACTGTTTATATATTCTAAAAATTTGGGCTCTGTAAATTGAGCGGATCAAATGTTATAAGGGGGGGGAGGGGACACACAGACAGACACACAGACAGACACACAGACACACACACAGACACACACACACAAAACTCACATAAAATGTTCTACTCCGAATTCCGAGTAAATCCATGTAAGGGAACATATATGCTGCGAGGCCTCTAGTTGGTGTTATTAGCTTGCAAAAAGTCCACTACACCATACAAAATTTTCCTTCGTACACGCATCTTGGCTTAATAATGTCGATTCATTAAGAGAATTGAATTCACATGAACGAATCGACAGTTGGAAGACTGTATGACAAGATACGAACGTATCTAGATCGCGTCTTGAGTACCGCTGTACTGAAAATTTTCTCCCATCTTACGTGCAGCTTCAATTACACCAGTTGTGATCTTAGTACAAAAATGTGATTTGAATGGCAACCCTGTTTGAGGAAAATCTCTCCATAGATGGTTGTGTTGTTAAGAGCTTAGAACCGTGCCAACTGGCAATACATACATAAGTGCCTACTCTTAGGTACTACACAGAACGGATATTATCACTCCGCGGGGAAACGACTAGCAAACAAACGCCATCTGTTTAATGGATCTATATTTAATTTATTTTAAAGGATCCCTGCACTTTCTTACATTAAGCAACGTCGTGAAAAATCAACAAAAAGTTATAGTTCTAAGTGATTATCAATCCAGAGAGCTGATGTTTGAATAATATTCTTCTGAAACAGTTTTATAACAGGTCTTTGAAACAGTTTTTGATGCAACGCAAATCATTGTTGTGTGATGTGGATTACGTGTATCCAAGTCCTCAAAATCCTATATTTTTTTTAATAAGAATGAATATGTCCTTGTTACAACTACATGCTCATACATTTCCTAAATTAAATATATATGTTTGTGCTATAGTTGAACGAACGCTTTTTATTTTATTAGATTTTACTATTTATTTATTAATTACAAGCAGCTCAAATGTGGAAACTATTGCCGGAGAGTATCAGAGATGCCCCTAGTTTGATAGCATTCAAAAAGCGTCTCAAGTCTCACTTTTTTACCACATAACCATAAACTCACGTCTTTTTCCCTTTGTCCCTCAAACCCTCTTTCTCTCTTTATTTTTGTCCCTCTCCTACCCCCCATCCAACAAATATAGTGTCGATATCTGGTTTATTATTTTTTTTTTTTAGTTTTTTTATTTTTGTTTTTATATCACTTCCTCATCAGTGCATTACAATCATATCCAGGTTCTTAGAGGCTGTAGCTGTGATCTTTTTTATACATACATACCATCACGCCATGTCCCTTACGGGGTAGGCAGAGAGAACCGAACGCCATATCTTTCTATCCTGCCACACATTCTTCGCCTCGTCAACATTCATGCATCGTCTCATACATGTTCGTCTATTGTACACGCTTCTAACATTTCCGTCTTTCAGAATATCATTCACATGGTCGTGCCATCCCTTTCTTGGACGGCCCCGGCCTCTCAATCCAATCCTATCCGCATTGTATATTTTCTTCGTCAGTCGTTCCTCATTCATTCTACCCATGTGGCCAAACCATCTCAGTGTGTTCACTTTCATTCTATTAATGATATCTTTCTTCATCTTACATTCTTTCCTTATGTTCTCATTTCTTACCCTGTCATACATCGTTCTATTGCAGATTCTTCTTAGCGATCTCATTTCAACAGCATTTATTCTGCTTTCGTGCGACTTCTGCCATGTCCAGGTTTCACTTGCATACGTCAACGTTGGCACTAAGATAGCGTTATGAATGGCAACTTTGGCAGCCTTTGATATGTTGCGATCATTCATAACTGGTCTCAGTGCTCCATTCACTCTTTTCTGATCTTTTTTTCCCTTTTGAATTCAGATACATTCATTTATGAAGTATTCTTTTAAGATGATTATTAGTAGCTATTATTTTATAAAGAGTTTTTATAGAAGGTTGTCTAGTATAATTTCATCGTATCGGATCAAAAATTGGAAATGACTTTTGAAAGTAGGGCGACATTACGGAGAATCTTCTTGGAGTCAAAAAGAGCTATCAATTTAATATTATTCGAAGATCCTAAAAGGTCCTGATATCTCGAAATACCTCACTTATTCCCACAGGCAGTCCCATAGTAAGCAGCAAGGTCCGGTCAAGGCGAGAATAGGGCTTATCCCGCAGCCCTTGTAATCCCCGAAATATCCCCTTAACCTTGGTAGGTATCCCATGTCGAGAAGTTATACCTATTTACTTTTAATAAATGTATATTGAAACGATAAGGATGAGAAAAATTAAGAAAACAAGACTAAGTTCCAAATTATCGAATATTTCTCGAGACCTAACAGGTACTATGTCAAATATTAAATTTAACATGCACCCAATAACAAGTTGTCACATTCTGGAGACTCACAGATCCAGACTAAAAACACAATTAAAAACTGTGTCTTTGGATCAGCAGTCAGATACCCAACCCACTGAGCCAAGAAGGTCGTCAGGATTATTATTTTGACTATATAACTAGACTGTTCAAAGCAACGCTGAATGAAAGGAGTTTATGAAATTGAATTATTTTTTATTAAAAAGGTATTTATTGAGATTGAGAGAACGTAAAAACGAACGGGTTGTGGTTCATTACGAAGTCACTCCACAAAATATTTTAATTGAAATGAAAATTTTCAGCATTTTCATGAAATAGATTTGTTAAAATATTTTTGGTTTAAAATTTTATTACAAAAACATGATGATTCATCAATGCCATTTTATGAAAGTGGTGTGCCTTTTAAGCAATTTTTAAATGAAAATATCATATTTAAGTATCTTTAACTTGGGGTCACTTAGAATTAATTGACAGTGAAAAAAAATGAGAAGAATTGATCAGATATCCTTCTAAATCTTACATGGTCTAAGCGAGTATTCGATATATTATGTACAAATTTACGAAATTTGAAAATAATTAAATCAGCACTTTAGTCTTAAATCGATAAAGAAGAATAAACACGCCGTACATAGTACACAACACACAAATTTACACAAACACACAGATACATGGTGATAAAACTTTCAAACTTTCTTTTTAAATAAAGCTACAACGTATAAAGATACCATACATTTTCGTCTGGCTGTGGGTTCAGTCTTAATCTTATTTTATTGTTTAAATGATTTGTCGTCGAACGGTTTTTCTCATCACTACATACGCCTGAATCTTTCCAATAGATGTGTTATAATATGTACAGTAATGTTATCAAATGTTATATTATATTATAGAAGGATTTGACCTTTAAGGGAAGAAAAGCGAAGATTTTATGATAATATATGTACTATTGATGGTTAGTATGTTTGTTAGTAACTTTGTATTGATAGTATGTTTGTTAGTAACTTTGTATTGATAGCTGGGGATATAATTTTTATTCTCCAATTCTTTGGAATAATGGAGAAAAACGGTTTCATAATTTGTAAGGCTGTTTTTTAAATCAATTCTAATAAAGATGGCGCAAATAATGAATTTTCTTTAAGTTTTCGATTGATAATAGCTCGCATAAGATCTTCGTGTGGCCTATTTGGTTCCCCTAACGTTAACGATCAGTTTAAGGAACTTCTCTCGGTCCTGCGCCATTCCTTTCAAAATGACATTTCTCCCCATACAGCGTAAGATATTCGATTAAAAATGAAATAAAAAAATCAGAAAGAGAAAGATTCAAGGTTTATAAGATTCACACTTATAGATTAAAATATAGATGAAAAATTGTAACATGAATCAGATGATAAAGCAAAAAGCGAAGAATTACTAGAATAATATTAATACTCAAATTTGGATAGCGCCATTCAATGGCAACTACATAGACCACTTCAAGGAAAAAGATAGTAAAGGAAAAAACACAAAATACAATGCAGCAAATGTGAGATATTGCAAATGTGTAAATGTTAGAAGCCTTAGTTGGGTTCTAGGCATTAGTTATTGACTCCAAAAGGGAATTTAAAGGTTTAGTATCCGATTGAACTCCTTGTTGTTACGTGTTGGAAGAGATGTCACCAGAACAGATTCTGTTCACTAAAAATAGTGTAAACTCTATTTAGTATTGCTGAAGTTCCAACAAGTCAAATCAGTCAGAGTGAGCGTATTTCACTGAAGGTGAAATACCTATTATTACTCGAATGCAAATTAGTACTAGAGGAAATAGGTAGGTGAGATGATAGAAAGTAGACTTAAGAAATAACAATGAAGAGAAACTTACTAATTGATGTATTAAGCACAAACACGTGTATATAAACAGTAAAAAAAATTATCACACGCGAGTAGAAAATATCAAGATGATGTTTCACGAAAGAATTTAGACAGGTAAAGAGATGTGAGATCAGCTGTTGTCTTCATTATATACTCAACTGTTATGACAAATAGAGGTCAATGTACTGCCATGTTGTCAAGTACATTTATGGGTATCACAATATGAATAAAGAGTACCTAATTGTTGTCATTAAACATAGTGAAAGTGTATGACCTTTCTGAATGTTTTTCTTTATCTATTTGTAACAGAAATACCAATATTGAATATTGAAGTACACATGTAGGTATTCTGCCACAACATAAACAAGAATAGCTTAATTATGATGAACAATATTAAGATTAATCATGGTAAGTAAAAATATGAAGATAACTAAACTTGAATAAGTTGGTTTAGAAAGAGTAAAATGCGATCGTTGGTTAAATAACATAAGAAAAGCAAATAAGATGAACAATAATAGCTCTTACAATATGGAAGAGATAACGAGGATAATTTCAATTAAAAAGATGTACATGCACAAGGATTTTAAAAAATATGCCTTATGAGATATTAAAAAAAGACGGCTAGAATAATATGATTATGCATCATATAATATTTTACAATAATTCCTTTTTTTTGTATCTCATTACATTACAAATGTACTTTTTAGGTCTATATAACAATTTAACTAAGTACCAAATGGTATTACTATAATGAAATTCTTTGTAGGTAGTAATACTAACCGTTACACATATATTCTCATAGGCCATATCTTTTTATTGTTAGGTCAGTATCTATTATCATATAAAAGTGATACTTAAGTGAGACCTTGGGCCAACACTACCAGTGATGTGCCATCTGTATGCCGGCCCATGAAGTAATAGAAAAAAAATATACATACTTGCGAGTGTTGCGAGTGAGTCTCGGATTGAAATTCTTCGCTCGGCTTGGACTTTTATCAAAATATTATTAAATTATTTTTTGTTTCTTTTATGTACACCGAGCTGTAATTTTTAATTTTGGCGGAAATCAATGGTTTGATTTACGTAATACCTGGGGACGTGGGGGCAATTTATGTGAGAATTTATATTTGTAACGAATAAGTTTGAATATTCAGAAATCATTTTTGAAAAGTATGCTTTGCTAAAGACTATCGCAGCGATCGTTCGTTCAAATTCTAATGGAACAGGAAATTATTTCCAAAATATGAAATCTGGTAATACGTTTATTGTGTTTCAGGTACCTTAACTGTAGGAATTAAAAAAAAGAGCACCACCTTTACCATTAAGTTTTTGATTTTCTGCTCAAATGTCAGTACATTTGACTGAATTATAAGAAAGTCTCTTTACTATTTTCTCTAAAATCTTGTTGTTTTTGTAAGAAATACCGATCTGCATGATTTTTTCATTAACGTTGTATTTTTCTGAATTAAGGGATATTAAGATAATACGACTGCAGATTAGAAATTGATGAAAATAAATAATCTCAAATATTATGTTTTAATCATAACTAACCACTGTTCCATAGCAGTGAACTATGTCGAGCCAGTATTCAACCTGGATACTAATCCAGCACACTTTATATATTGTTTATTTATTTATTAAGCAATGTAACAAAGTTAAATTATACATACATAATATAGCATTAAGTACCTAAAGAAAAAAAAATTAAGATCACAGTGATAATTTATCCTTTATTTAATATTAGGTTACTATTAAAAGTGTTTTCTTATTTTTACCATTGTAAAATTATGTATTATTTTTATATTGTCTCATTGGACATCCAATTAGGATGTCCGATAAGTAAATACAGTTAGTATTTATAACTTAACCATATTATTTGATGCTTGTAAACGTAACACATAAAAATTCTAATTAACTTTATAAAGCGAACAAACTAGAATAAACATAATTTATTGTCATCACACATCAATGCCGATGGATATAAGCCAAATTTTTGTTGTTTTTTTTTTTAATATGTCTATTTTCATATTTTTTGTTATATAACAATGTTCTAAATTTTTTGATCCTGGTCACGGCACCAATCGAATATTGTATTGTAATTGGTATGTACAAATGGGTCGATTTTAGATCATATTTCGTCTTATCTAAGTCTTCCATTTTTTATAGTTGTGGGTCTGTTAAAATTTAGTCATTACGGATTTCGTCGGAAAAAAGTACTTTTGTATTTTCTCTATGGAATCCATTAGTCCGTGTATTGATTAGTTTTCTATACAAAATAATAATTACTAATACGAATTACTTCTCACGTACTTTCATTCCGTTTCACAGAAGAAAGTTTCCCTTTTCAAACAACTTCCACCATCATTTCGGGTCTTCTCTATTCATCTATTCAATTCCTATCCACTCTTCTCTTTTTCCTTCTCATTCATACATAACCTTCGAATGTATCTGTCCGTAGTCGTCCTGAATTATATTAGCTCATGGAAATGTACCTTAACACCCTCTATAGTGAATTGTGCAGGCTTGGACAACTCACTCGGATATATGGTCGCTATTTCATTACATTTTGTCTTACATATTGTGAATAATTTAATTTGTAGAATTCCATTTAAATTTAAATTAAAAAAGAAAACACTATGATTTAGATTCTACGTTTATTGGTTATTATTCGATAGCTAATTCGCCTTGTTAGGGCATCTTCGAGACTATGACGGCGTGGGGTTTCTGTTGGGTTATATAGGTGGAAGGTTGAGCTTACAGTTTAACCCCACGCCGTCATAGTCTTGAAGATGCCCTAACAAGGCGAAATAGCAATCGACCAATAAACAATATACCTAGAATCTAAAACGTCATACTTACTGTTTTATTTTTTTAATTTCAATAGACTTAAATTTTAACGTAAAATGTTTTTTGTGAAAATTTACTGGCACGCTGCGCAATTAGAAAGTTTATTACAAATTACGTATTTAATTACTAAATTAATTAATTTCTTACAACTCAACAAAGTTTTAAGTTGCTATTTTTTTGTATTTACTTTAGTATTTTCTTTAGTTTTTAATCATATTTTTTAGAACTTATTATATACTGTTGTGATTAGTATTGAGGTGATTTATACCAAAATAAGTTAAATGATATTAATTATTTTGAATTTTATTTATTTATTATATCTTATATTTTAGCTCGGGCAACTAACACGTACAGTGCCAAATATTGATTTGACATGCACCCAATAACAAGTTGCCACATTCTGAAGACTAACGGTATTATGCATCTCACAGATCCAGCCTGAAAACACAATTAAAAAATGTGTCTCCACCGGGAATCGAACCCGGGACATTTGGATCAGAAGTCAGATACCTTATCAACGATTTATCGGTTATTCACGTTGATTTTATGCACTCTATAAGTACAGCTATTATATATTTATTTCGATATGCGATAGTTACCCTTACTGACACGTTACTTCATAGTGAATTTTGCGGTTTTAATATAATCATGTTTTCAGTCACTAGATTTCGTTATAATATGCTCTCTTAATCTAATTATGTACATGTTCATGAATTTTCAAATAGACTAGTGAAAATTGATTTGAACGAGTGAGATTTGTCCACTATTTTTATCATATCGTTTGGTTCAGATCAATTTTCACTAGTCCCTACTCCAAAAGTCTTGTCGTTTGTAACTTACATAACATAAGACGGACCAAATTTGGGACGCGGTCCTCAGTGTTTCATGTATGCTTGAGTATGTAATGTACAGGGTGTGTATGTTAATAAAATCAAATAAAAGACTCGTCCCCTAATCATACTCTACGGATCAAACTGGGAACCGGACAATAAACCCTTTACAATCACACCTTTTCAAACACCCTGTATCCCCAAACTACAGAACTTAACTTTTAAATGTATACAGGGTTGACTGTAATACTCGTTATTCTATAAACATTATTGTTTTTCAACATATATTGCTTTTTCACGCATGAACACGCTTTTACCCCATACGGGGTTGGCAGTGGAATCTGCCCCCCTAGACAACGTGTCATTAAACTTAAGAAAAGAAACAAGAATAGGTAACTCAATGTATAATAAAAGTGACAGTTGTTACGTGACTGGCAACTGTCACTTCCATATATTGAGTTATCTTTTCTTTTCTTGAGCTAAATGACACGTTGTCTAGGGTGGCTGAAAGCCACACTCATCTCTTTTAACAAAGATTGCTCACTTTCGAGAAAATGAAGAACTCGCTTAATTTGTGTCCATATTATTTCATCTCATACACATTTTCCCATGAGTCTTTGTATTGATTCTTAGACAGGTAGGTACTACGTTCAATTATAATTTAACAAGTTTGATTGTTTGATGTCTCACAAATTCAGTTCATATAATATTTAAGCAATAATTTGGACTTATTTCATTCATTCATTTATCCAAACCACCACGGCATATCCCACAGTAAGAATAATAATAATTGATAAAGCGCCCTTTAGTGATATAAGATCACTCCAAGGCCGCTGAAGCTTATTTATTGGCTATACGAAACAAGGTAGTCTTTAGAAGTCTACCGAAGGTGTCGATGCACTGAGTTTCACGTATGTCAAGGGGCTATTTATTCCCCTTTAAAAATCCGTTCACACTGAAACCGCGATCATAGTAAGCCGTCTTATTGACTCTGTCCAATTCATTTAAAGAGTTGGTACTCTGTGATCCAGATGACCTCAATGTAAGCTGACTTCCTGATGGAACATTCTTTTGACACATTTTTTGAATGTAGTATGGGGCCAAGTCGTTCAGAACCTTAAACACCATCAGGTGTACCTTATAGTCAACTCGTTCTGGATATTTCTACCAGAATAGTTCGTTAAGAAGAGGTGTTATGTGACATCTTTTGTCAGCTCCATAAATCAACCTCGCAGCTGCGTTGAATAATATTTGTAATCAATCAAGCTGCACTGAAAAAAAGTTATGTTAAAATTAACCGAACTATAGCGACTACAAAACAATTCGTTTTATGCTACTAAATATTTTGTGTGTTTAACCAAAGAGTACAGTCATATACAGATAAACTTTTATTAATAATAACAAAAAGTTCGGCTAAAAATGCAGGTAGCTAGTTCTGTGGTCACAATTATTTTTTTCAGTGTGATGCTTGGGCAAACCCCACTATGTGGGGAAACCGGGTGTGCGGGTGTTCATTATCTTATAAATGGATGCACAGCACATGTATGTACACTCATCCACCACTTTGTGTCAGTCTTAAAGGAAGTGCATTCATAATGGTTGGTGAACCTCAATATTGCTGATGAGATGTTATTGTTGCCTGTTGTATTTTTGATTATCCGACTCTTACGGGACACCAGAAAACGACGATTATAGAAAATACTGGAAGCACTATTCTAAGCTGGTACCTCACGGAAATTAACAACTGTATTAAAATACATTTTCTTTATCCAATCATTTCTTTCCCTAACCAAATAAACTTCATTTGTGTATATGAAGGATTCAAAAATAAAGCGGATCTAGTCCCTATTTGCAATTCCAAATTCACCATTCCACGTTTACAATTCACCATTTACCATTGACAGTTCACCATTCACTATCGTTCACGACTCTCTGTAGAGGATTGGACCGACCTCCAAGGAGCCCCTGAACATTTTATACCGATACGGATTTATTCGGAAACTACATACATATGTATCTCCCTCAATACTGACCTTCACTGTTTATCAAACAGGAACGGATTGGTGTTACTTACTTTAATTTTTTGTGTGACCCTGATACTTGTATCCTCTTCGCCTATAATCCAACTGTCGATTTGTTCAGGAGAACTTTGTTCTCTTAACATATCGACAATGTTTCAAGCCAGGATACGTGAGAATCGTATGCAGGGTCTACTTTTTTCACGGCTTTTCTAACTTTGAAGTAAAAAAACACCAACTTTGAAGCTTCGCAGCATATATGTTCCATATACGGATTTACTCAGAATTTGGAGTAGAACATTTCGTGGTGTCTGTGTGTGTCCGTCCCCCCTTATAACTTTTGATCTGCTCTATTTACAGAGCCCAAAATTACAAAATATATAAATAGTTATAGGCCTACAAAACTTTTAAACTCAGAATTTTGAATTTTTGTTTCAGTCAGGGGTTATCAACTTTTGAAGTTTTACTTTATTTTTTCATATATCTCAGAAACCATAAAAGCTAGAACGCTGAAAATTGGTACAAAAATAGAAAAATAAAATCTCAAATATTTCTCAAACATTTTTTATAAACAAAAACATTTTTTATGATAAATTTATGCCTATACCTGACTCAATAGTTTGATAATTAATATCTAAACATACATTCATACTATCATACTGTTTTCATATTCTGGGTAGGAAAAAAGGACTGACCTCCATACTATCCTATCTTGACATACATGCCTACATGTGTTGTATAGAAAACAAAATATCTTAAAATATTCAATAATTTGTTTTTATGGGTTTATAGTTTGGTACTTATTCTTCAACTATACATACTATCGCTATCGACAGTTGGATCTCATGTGTTACATGCAACTAGTATTTATCGTCTCACAGGTCTAGACTGAAATCACAATTAACAAATGTGTACCCTCCGAAAATAGAACCAGAGATTTCTCGCTCAGTAGATATTGTGTTTCCTTTTTTAATCCTTTCTTAACCGATGATAATTGGAATCATTAATGTATTTTACGTATATCTCAATGAAAATTGTTATCAGCTGTGTTATTTCTCTTCTAAATTATTAATCACAATATTTTTGAACGTTTACAATTAATACTTCTGTACTCGGTTATTGCGACTCGGTTATTGTACAGTTGAAAACTCGGTTATTGCGAAATGTGCTTTTCTTGCTAAACACGGTTATTCAAAATTTAATAAATGTGAGTTTTTTTTGTTTTCTAGCATGCTATATTTTTTAATTAGGTAATTATATATCCTTCAATCTCTAATAATAATTTAAAATGAAAGATTATGAAAAGTAGGTATATAGTTTTATATATGAATGATGACAGTTGGAATCGTTAAAATTTCCAAAAAAAGGAAAAAATATAAAAATTATCAATATCTCTTTATAATCACATATTTTTCCCATTTTTTTATGAAACATATTTATTTTCATAATGCTTTCATAATTCGGTTAAGAAAGGGTTAAAGATGTGCACACCGCACACCTGGCTCTGGTTACCTCGAATTGTGGGATCTGCCATGACAGTATATTATTTTGTCTGTATTAAAAAAATATATTTTATCGTATTGAACTAGTTGAAAAGTTATTTAAAAAAAAGGAATGTTTCTTCAATAAATCTTTTGTATGTAATTTTTCATCCAGCCCTGGTTTCTTAAGACCTCCCCAGAATATATAACAGAACTTTCTTCTACACTATGCTGTTGGGGGCGTAGATACGAAGGGACGAGATGGAGTGGAGGGGGATGTGGAATAAAAGTTAACCGAAGAAGAAGAGGAGTGAGTAGTGGATTCGATAAAGATGGACGACGGCGCTGGGATGTCCTTTCTAAGGAAGTGTGCGCGGGGGGAGAGTCGAAGAAGCATAGGATTTGAGAAACAGAAAGAATGGGAAAATTTCCCCAACATCTTTCCCTTGTATCACAGCGGTCGGCAAACTCACATCAACATTGGAAAGATTAAAATTTATTAAGTTTACCACCAGCTACGAGGACCGAGGACGAGGAGTCTGAGAACCATGTTTTCTTTTCCTATCCAATAAAGGACGCATTTGACATTTATCGAACATTTGATTATGTCCGATGCTCGATGAAGGAAAAACTTCAATTCCCATTTTCGATATATTATCTTCTATCGTTTGGATCAATGGAAATTTATAAACTGCTACACAAGTTCATACAGAAAAATATAGTTATCAATACTATAATCCCTACAATATCTAATTATTTTTCACACTCGTTATGCAGCACAATTTAGAGCGCTGTTGACTGCATATACACATTGATCAACGTCTTTGGCACAAATAGTCCTGTATAGGGACTAGCTGCCTTACAAAAAAAAGACACCATCAAAGTCAAAATATCCGCAAACATCGCTTCTTTGGCTGGAAAAAATGGTTTGTACAATTCTTCTGTACGTGCGTATGTCACTGAACTCCTATACTACTGGACCGATTTGTATGAAATTTTCTATTTGTGTTTAAGTGGGAGTTTAGATTCACTATTTAAATTAAAATTGTAACAGTGAAAATAAAAAGAAAAAAATGTACGCCTGGTATTATGCAAAAATATAAATTAGAAGGTAAGTATACAATAAAATGTGAAACCGGAGTATTTATTTATTTATTTAATATTGCTTCTCGGGCAACTAACAGGTACTATGTCAAATATTAATTTAACATGCACCCAATAACAAGTTGCCACATGCCGGAGACTTACGATATTAATCGTCTCACAGATCCAGACTGAAAACACAATTAAAAACTGTGTCTCCACCGGGAATCGAACCCGAGTCCTTTGGATCAGCAGTCAGATACCTAACCAACTGAGCCACGAAGGCCGACGAGTATAATAAATTAATATCTTTATATAATATAATTCTTATGTACATACGTATTTATGTCACTGAACTCTTAAACGATGACATTTTTTCTAAATCATTGTCGGGAGTCAATGGTATTTTATGACACATTTTTAACATCTCAATAGAGACGAAGTTGAAATATTATAGGAGAACCGGGAACTCAAGGCACCTACAGGGCTAACGACCTGTCACCGGCAGGTTTACGTGATCAATTAATGCGTAGGTGTAGGTGCCTTGAGTTCCTGGTTCTCCTATAAAATTCCAACTTCGTTTCTATTGAGGTGTAAAAAATTTATCATGAAATATATTATTAGCAATCTTTCAATCCACAAGAACGAGTACAAAAGTACAAATGATACAAGCCTTAGCGCTTTCGCTAGACAAAGCCAGCATTTTCAAGCGGCCACCATATTTTATTTCGTATTGATCTTCAGGCAACCAACAGATATTATGATTTTACGCACATCAGAGTTGTCATATTCTGGATATTTATCGTCCCACAGATCTACACTGAAGACACAAAAACCGTGTCTTCGACTGGGAATCGATCCCCGGACCTTTACTCAAGATGTAGTTATTAACTCTAGGGATCTTTCAGCTGATAACCTAGGCTCTTAAATGAATACCTAATTAAGTGATTGACCAAGACGTACGTGTGTCAGAGGGCAATTTTTCCACCTTATAGGTCCGATTGTAAGGTACCTTTTGTGGCACGTGAGCCGTGATTTTCGCATCACTGCTCTATACCTTCAGTAAGTATGTATATTCAGTGGCCCGAAGAAAGTTTAACGCAATATAGATACCCAATGTTTCTTCAGATCTGATTCTTCATGCAAGTTTTTCCAAATCTTTTTCTTGTGTATGATATTATTGTTTGAAGATGGCAAACTCGCTATTTATATAATAAAGAAGAACGTAGAAGCGAAACTATGAGTGAACAAGACGTACATGTTCTTAACTTTTCTCTATTTTGATTTTAAGTATCGATATTTTATGAATAACTGATTTCAACTTACAGATCGCTGAAATAAATATGTAACAAGACGATATGTGACAGGGTAAGAAATGAGGACGTCAGGAAATAATGTAAAATATAGAAAGACGTCATCAATAGAATGAATTTCGCTACTTCCATCAACACTTGTTCTGCACATGGGGACTGAAAACGGCTCTTGCTCTGCAAAGTGAGCGACAAGAAATAAATGCAAAGAAGCTCGTGAATAGTAAATTGGCAATCTTGGCACCATAGTGCAAAAAGAACAATCGACGAATTTAAATAGAAGATTCGCACTCGTGGACTGTCATTGACTCCAGATCTTTTAAAATGAAAAGCATAAAGAGGCATGACCAATATCTCTGCAAAAACTACTTAATGGGAATCAATCAATAGTAAAGCGCCATAACTATGACAGAACTTTTAAATTTTTAAATTGCTTTTAAATTGTTATTCGAGATAACAAAATTCTCATGACCAATGGGACATCGAAGAGGTCCACGGACAGCAACGAAGAGCTCCGTTCTATAGGATATGTTCTGAAGTTTGATTCGGGTATTGACAGAACTGATTCGAGGCAGAAGAGGCATTGTTATATCGGTGGAGATAACTTTTAAATTTTCCATGTCCTGTGAAAAATCGGGATGTCCTAAAGTCAGGGACAATCCAGGAAGATTTATGTCGATTCCTTATGTCAAGATTATATTATGTAATATAATGAATATGAATACATTGAGATGGTTTGACCTTCTTCCAGATCACATGATCCATGATCCTGTATCACAAAAAGGCGCTATGAATTTTTTTTTTTCTTAATTCAATACCATAATGTTGTGCATTCGGTTCAAACTTCATATCCCGTTAAGGTGACATCAATTTTTTATTTTTTTTTATCTCTAGTTATATCCCAACTCTGTCTGAGCAGACTGTTGGGGTTTTATCTTCTCGTCCTTAAGTGACCTGTTCTCCTAAATCCTTAACGAGTCCGGACCTCAGATTTTACCAATCCATTTTGGGGTGGTGGAAATCGGCCTATTGGTTGCTCCTATCAAGTTGTTCACGTGACATACTTCATATAATTCTGAGCAAGACAGCAAAAAGATGATCCTTATCCTCAAGCACCCGACAATCACAGTTGATATCATCCTTCATCGAGAGACTCCATATGTGTATGTTGCTCTTTCAATCACCCACACCCACTCTTCTTCTTCTATCGTGTCAGCAACGCATTTAAATAATCCTCTGCCAGTGCCTAGCAACTTCAATAGCACAATCATTGCCCACCATGAGATCGTGCATGATGCAGTTTACTAGATTTGATGGGCAGCTGCACAGATGTGCGGTGGTTTGCTGCTCTCCGCAGTCACATGTCGTTGGTATTCCCTGTTGCAGGAAGCCCCATGTAGACAGGTTATCTAACGTTCTCCCAACGCCCATCCTAAGTATATTTAGTGACTTCCACGTACGCCACTCCACGTTGTGGCCCAGGGGAAGACTTTCCTTAAGGCGGACCCACCCTTAGCCATTTCGATGTTTTCCATATTGAAAATGGCATGTGCAGGCCTTTTTTACTATCTCGCTTGTTTTCATCTATGCAGAAATGAGGTCATCCATCCACAACTCCTCTCGGCGTTGCTTCTTGGGAGTTTGCAAATCGGCTGTAGACTTGAGAAATCTATTCCATGAAGACTGTGAGGGATTGGTGCCTTGTGGTTTTAGAGTGGGTATCTTGGGTCATGTTTTTGTTTACGCCTCTTTGTATCCATTGCCGCTCTTCGTCTGGTGTCAGGAGGTGCTATACCAATTATGGGATACAATTTTTTTATGGCTGTGGGTCTGAGATATCCTGCGATAATTCGTGCCATATAATTTCATTTTTCCTCAAATCCTGCACTATAAGCTACTATACCGTAGTTGTGTATTTTGAAACTGTTTATCTTAAAAATATTATTGTAGTTTTGCCCTCTTCCTGAGGTCAAAGTTTTCCAAATAGATTTTTTTTTTTTTGCCCAAATTCAATAATATAAAAAAAATTTATGATCGTTAAAATACGTAGAATGCAGTAGTGATAATTAAAATTTCAGTCATTTCAAGTGTATTAGTATGTGTTGTTCTAGTGTGTCGCGCGCCAATCGTTGATTAGAAAGGAAATATATGTTGGTCAATTTCGGAAGATCGATCAGCCGCGCTGTAATAATTTATTTGATCGGATGTACGTCGTTGATAGTAAAATTCACTATCTGTAATTAGATGTTTATTATTAAGTTTGGAAAAATCAATATATTGTATTTCAAATGACTAAAATGATTCATATTTTACAAAAATTACATATCTACAAGCCCCAGCTTCGAGTATCAGTAGAGGGCCAAAGGTACTATTGAATCTGTAAATTAAAAATTCAGTTAAAATCTAAAGATTTATGCGCGATTTCGGTGACCCCTTTCGCTAAGATATGATAAAAAATAAAATTCTCCATACATGGACGGCCCGGCCAATGCCAAAGTCAGAAAAACTAATCACTAAAATCGTTTCATTTGACGGTCAGTTGAGAAATCGCCCCGTGCATCGGGTTCGAATGCAATAAATATCCTCTTTCTGAAACTGTTTGAGAATCTATGCGTTACGAGAGAGCATCTCGGCTTTATGGGCAATAAAGTAAATATAAAAGAAATCATGAATAAACGCCGCACACCCATACCACCCACATGACCAAACCACCCCCCTCCCCCTATTTTTATTTATCGTGAACTATTTGCACGCCCCTCCGTAAAAAGAAACCAAATGAATCCATAGAAAAAGTTTTATATCGATTTCTTTATCTATGCAAATCGTAATTTAATATTAATCTATGATTTGTGTTTCTTTTCGAGCGATGTATGGATACACGCATATGTCGGGCTTTATTTCATAAGGTTATGCACACCTGTCGTTGGTAACCTCTCTTTGTGCGTTATGCAATGATGGTTATTATTTATTTATTTCATTTATATATTTTACCTTTTATCACACCATATTTGATATTTAGAAATTCTACTTGTTCGATTCTTTCCTCACTCAACATAACTCAACCGGTGTTGGATTGGTTTTCTAGTTATCTGAGCAATCGGAAACAGTGCATCAAGATCGCCGATAATACTTCTGAATTTGCCACTTTGTTGTCTGGTGTGCTACAAGGTGGAGTTTTACCCCCACTGTTATTTTCAATTTTTATCAACTCTATTACTAAATATTTTATATGTCAGTATCATCTTTTTGCTGATGACCTTCAGTTATATATTCATTTCAGTCCCTTTGATATTGCCAATGCTACCCTTTCTATGAATGAGGATCTTAATTTTATCTCTTCCTGGTCATCAGAGCATGGTCTCCTTATTAACCCTTCAAAATCTCAAGCGATTGTTATTGGTATTCCTCGTCTGCTGTCCTCCCTTAACAATTTGCAACTCCCATCTCTGTATATCAATAATCAATGTATTCCTTATACCAAGGTCGTGAAAGACCTTGGGGTCTACATTGATAATAACTTATTTTGGCATGAACAGATCTCACATTTCAGCAAATCCACTTACTTTGCCATACACTCACTTAATAAACTCAAGAATTTCCTTCCACTTCACTGTAAAATTACCTTAGCTCAATCACTTCTCCTACCGTTGCTCGACTATGCTGATGTTAGCTACTTGGATGCAAACGAGGAACATCTCAACAAACTTGAACGCCTTCAAAATGTTTGCATCCGTTTTATCTTTGGACTAAAAAAATTCTATCATATTTCTCACTACCGTAATCTTCTTCGTTGGCCCAAGATACGACAACTACGTAATATACATATCTTGTCATTACTATACAATGTCCTTTTTAATCCAAATTTACCTCAGTATCTCAAAGATAAATTCACTTATCTTTCAAGCCACGGGCGTCCACTTCGATCTACTGAACGTGATTTACTATCTATCCCTATTCATAGTTCTGAATATTTTAGCTCTTCATTTGAAGAACATTCAGCTAGACTATGGAATATCCTAAGTTCTGATATTACGTCGTCAATATCTTCAAGAAAAAGCTAAAGCAAAAATATTTATCTGACAATACCTGATTACATCTTCCTCTCCTGTTCCTTACCTTATCCCTTAGTCTTCCTATCATTGCTATGATTTGTTCTTATATGCTATCTTCTTTCTTTTGTCTCTTTTTTTCTTTTTTTTATTACTTTTTTTCTGCTATCTTTATTTATTTTGTAATGTGATTAACTTATTGCCATAGTACACATTGTTTTGTGTTATTAACATTTACTCTGGTTGGTTGGAAGAAATTGCCACTAGGCAATAAGCCCGCCAGTGTACTAATTATATGTACAAGAAGATTAAATAAAATAAATAAATTAATATTTATATGTCATTATAAATATGGTGTGATGCTGATTTTTTTTTGATGTAGGTATATGTATATGTATATTATATATTTTTGTCATACTTTGTAATCTGGTTGGTTGGAAGGAATTGCTTTATGACAATAAGCCCGCCAGTGTGCAATATATATGTTTATATTATGTACAAAATATAAATAAATATTTTTATCTAAAGGGAGTTTTATATGGTAAGGAAATTAAAGGATAGTATAAAAAACATCACGAGTTAACTTATGTACATTATATACATAATATTTGCATGATAAACACAGACAGAGAATTGTTCATCTATATTCTGAGTTTTTTTCTTGCTTCACTTAGCTTTAGTTTTCATATCAGAAGATCCAGTGATTATCATGAACAAGTTCAGAATGAACTCTCCTTGTAGTCGAATAGATATCACCATCCAAGAGTTGCAAGGCGATGCCCAATTTGAACACTTCGCTATGTAACCAGATATTTTTTTTAATTTATTTATATATATATATATATATATATATATATATATATATATATATATATAATTTCATTAAGTACATGTTATTAAAAACAACCAATTAATGTTTCCTTTCCAAATTTAAGTTGGAAGCTTTTGTTTAGAAAAGCAGCAGCTCTTTGCTTACACAATAGAAATACTTGTGAACATTTCCATACCAAAAGCAATACAAAAAAAATTACATTTCAAATCAATAAAAAAATAAATATAAATAAATAAAAATATCATTAAAACCATAACACAAATAAATAACACATACAAAAATGAACTACAAACTAAATCCAAGCAATAACAACTACACTCATAATGATTTTGTGTACCGTGCTTGCACAGACCCATTCAGTACCCTTAGACCATTCTGTACCTCCCGTCCCTTCAGTATCTCAGGTTCTTTAAATATCCTCCGTCACGTCAGTGCCTCCTATCTCCCTTTAGTTCCTTCCGTCTCCTTCATCCCGTCAGAGAAAAGTCACATGACATGTATGTTCGTATTCCTATGTCGATCAATTTCCATAAATTATTTAGTTAGATTGTTAGATATTAAATATATAAAAAAGTTGAGCTCAGTGTTCGCTTCTGGAGGGTCCACGTCGAAGTCATAGACGACAATCATCGTCATTATCATCATTGGTACTACAGCCCTGTTTGGGCCCTGGCCTCCTCCAGAATCCTTCTCCAGCCGTCCCTGTCCTCCACCGCTCTCCTCCAGTTTGCTATTCTGATCGCCCTTATGTCGTCTTCTGTGTTATGCAGCCATCTTAGCTTGGGTCTGCTTCTACTTCTTCTGCCTTCTGAATTAATTAATTTATTTATTTATTTGTATCTACGGCCAGAAGCCTTTTACAATTATACACAAAAAATAAAGCAGTTACACAATATAACAAAAATATTAATAGTAAAAAAAACAATAATTGTATGCAAAAAAAAAAAAAAAAAAATGAAGAATTGGTATTAAGAAGCGCATAAAGTGATCACGTAAACCAGCCGATGACAGGTCGTAAACCCTGTATGTGCCTGAGTTCCTGGTTCTTCTATAATATCCCGGCTTCGTCTCTATTGAGATGTTAAAAATTTGTCATAAAATACCATTGACTCCCAACTATTCATAAAAAATGTCATCATAGTAGGTCAGGCCATTTAGGAGTTCAGTGACATAAACATGTACAGCATAATAATTATATATAAAGATATTAAATGAAAGAAGAATAAATGCAGTTGAAATGAGTTCGCTTAGAAGAATTTGTAATAGAACGATGTATGACAGAGTTTGAAATGAAGATACAAGGAAAGAATGTAAGATGAAGAAAAATGTAATTAACAGAATGAAAGTTAACTCATAGAGATGGTTTGGCCACTTGGAGAGAATGAATGAAGAACGCCTGACGAAGAAAATATACAAAGCTGACAGGAATGGAATAAGAGGTCGGGGTGCCCAAGAAAAGGATGGCACGACCATGTAAACGATATTCTGAAAGATGGAAATGTAAGAAGCGTAAAAACAGACGAACGTGTATAAGACGATGTATGAATGTTGATGAGGCGATGATTGTGAGTCAAGATAGAAAAATGTGGCGTTCGGTTCTCTCTGCCTACCCCGTGAGGGACATGGCGTGATGGTATGTATGTATGTAAGATATTAAGTATACTCCAGTTACGCGTTTTATTTTGTACCTCAAAAATTATATTTTTGCATTATACCTACCAGACGTACATTTTTTTTTTATTTTCACTGTTACAATTTTAATTTAAGGTTCTTCTATAATATCCCAGCTTCGTCTCTATTGAGATGTTATTGTCAATAAAAAAACATGGTGTTTGTTTTGATAGCATTCTTTTATTCATTCAGTACAACAGATTAAACAAATATATAATTTAAAAAAAAAAGTTCAAAAATCAATAATACGAATAATACTTAATAAACCATTCAGATATCCCAGTAATCAATTATTTACTGATTTTAAAGTCCTAAATGTTAGACAACTATAGGGGCAAGTAGTGTACCTTCGAACAATATACATTTTTTTAACTTTAAACGTAGATTTCACAGTTTCGTCTTACAGGATGCGTAAAATAACTAATTTATTTTATAAAATAACATTTCTACTTTTAATTAACATTCATAATTTTACTTCATTGCGACTATTTTAAATAAAAAATAGAAAAATGTTAAAACATTCATTTTTGTTCAGAGGTACACTACTGGTGTGTACCTCTGAACAGTACGGTGTGTACCTTCGAACAGTATTAAATAAGAATCGGATCGATTTGAAATGTTGTCATTTGATAGTATTTATGATGAAATCAATTCAGGGAATTAAAAAGACAATGTAAATATCTTCAACTTTATTTAAAATACAAATAGTTTTGCTCAATAATGTTGTGTACGTAGGTACCTATGGATTCTAAAAGGTTTACATTTTTGTCGGCATATAAAAAATTACAGTCTTGCAAAAATATTAATTACAAGCAGTACTATGAGTACTTAAAAAATAATACAAGAGTTTTTTAAAAAAATATTTGAAAAAAGAGTAAAATTATTTTAAGTAATTTATACTTAATTAATTTTTGGCACTGTTGAAAAATCAAGTCAGAATCTACAGTCACTATCTTAGTTTGATATTACAAAGCATTTGTGGCAAATAAATAAATCATTGTCTTCTTCATCTAGAATATTTCTTTCATAACATTTAGGAATATAAGTCTTATGAATTATTAATTTATATTTATAAATTACATGTATTACGGTGTAAAGATCTGGTTTTTACGCATTCTCAGGCTCCACATTTACTGAATGTGATGTCATTCATTATTTTAATCTTCTGCTTTTTTGAAGAAATTTTTTTTTTTATTCTAGAATATTATCGAACTTTAATCAGGTAACTGGTGATCGTTTTATTTGTTTTGACGCTTTATCTAATAGAGCATTTTTATGGTGTTTCAGTTACTATTCTGAATTTCCATTTTTTCTATTTCTTGGTGAGGCCTTAGGGAATGGACGAATAATTTAAGGATAAAATAATTGAGGGCCTTTCCTGGTTGGTGGAATTGACAATCCGTTTGTATCATTAGGTGGTTGATTTAAAACATTGCTTTGTGACTCATTAGCTTCATGAAAAATGATGTTCTCTTGCAGTACTTGAAAATTGTGGTTGGTTATAGATCATATTTTTCTGCAGCTTTTTTGTCAGACAACCCTTTTCGACATTCTTCTACAACTCTCTCTAAGAATCTGTCGATGCGGGAGATCTTTTAACACATGATTTGCTTCTTGACACTAAAATATAAAAGATATCAAAATATTTAAATATTGTTTTACTTATAAAAAGATCTGAGTGTACCTTCGAAAGCTGTTCGAAGGTACACTTATTGATGTGTTCAAAGGTACACACATAGAGATTTTTCATTTAAAATTTAGTAAAAAATATTTAGGTTTTGTTATTCAAATTGGTGTTTTCGGTAAAAAGTAGATGATTGTACACATAAAAGTGTGAAATAAAACAATAGTTGAAATAAAAAAAAATATCAAAAAAAAAAACTATGAAAATTTTTGAAAAAACTTACTTTTAATGATGAAAAACGTTTTTCAATCACAAAACACACTTAGTTGATTCTTGATACTAGAGAACACAGCAGTGTTAGCAGTATGATAAACACTATTAATTATGAGGATTTTCATGTTATTATTCACAGGGTTTTTTTAGATATAGCAATTGTTCGAAGGTACACCCGTTCATAGGTACACCACTTGCCCCTACATTAGCAAAATAATTCTACATACTCACAAACATAGACAGGAATATCCGATAGCTACCCACTCATATCCCACTCGTAATTCTCAAAAGTCCATTATTATAAAGAAAAAAACAAAAACCACATTCGCTCAACGTAATTTTAACTTTCTTGGCCCCAAAATGTTTAACATACTGCCTGATGATTGGAAAATGATGAAAAGAGTTGTGCTAAAAAAAACAATAATTGCTTGGCTTATATCCATTGGTATAGAGGAGTCAAATAATATATTGACTGCACTCTAGTATATTCAGATTATAAACTTTGTAAAGCCTACATATTTTTGTATCATTATGTATGTGCTGATACTGGTTATTGATACTAATTGACAAGTACTACTACTTATCGGACGTCCTTAAACAGGTTTACCTAGTTGGGCGTCCAATGAGACAATATATTTAATGCAGCGTAGTAGTTTGGAAAAATTACATTCCCACTGTAAATTGTATTTTTATTATTAAAATGTATGATATACCTACTGTAAAATGTAATGTAATTTTGAAATTTCATATGTTCTAAAATTTTTCTTATTGTTGTCACTTGCGCTGTATGTATATTAAATATTTTTTATGTAAAAGTAAATGAATAAATGAAATGAAATGAAATGAAATTTTCTACATAAATAATACATTTGAAAACGTTACTATTCCGTTGTAGTAACTCAATTTTATATCATCCTTAGACACTTTTCAATCTGCCGTTTTTCGTTATTGGTCCGTGACATTTTCTGTGCAATATATTTTCAATGTTTCTACTTTACATTTGAAGCTATGTAAATACCTTTGTTTTTTTTCTTGTCTTGATACAAAATGTTATTCTGGTTTTTTTTTGTAGGAATAGTAAGTTGTAAAGAATTTTAAGTAAATTTTTTAGATGAAACACCAGTGATTATTAAATTGAATCTTTTAAAAGGGCATATGCACTCAAAAATCGCATTTTTTAATAAAAATTCTCAAATATGACAAACAGTGATAAATATTTTAAATTTTTTTACTGAACGAGCGTTATACAGGGGGTCCCAAAAAGTATAACTAAGCTGAAATCCAGAGATAGAGCACCTTTGGGGATATCCAAGTACCTCAAGATAATATAATATTATGCGATTTTTTATAATTTTCAAGTTATAATTTTTTTGTCAAACCCTGACATTAATTGTCACAGAAACACCATTTTTTTGAGGTATAAGTATACTTATTTTTTTTTGTGGAATAGGTGAATAGCAAACCTTGCATATACAAAAATAATTCTGATACCATCGTGCCAAAAAAAAATGTTGATTTGGAATTTTAAAAATATCTAATTAAAAAAAAATCTTACTAATCTCAAAAACTAGCCAATTTCATAAACTATTTATTCTGTAAATTTCACTGAGCTATCTCTGCGCCATCATCCCTAAAAATTGTTTCGAAGTAAAAAGGGCGGTAAATCAAGTTATGAAATTTCGATGAATTTCCATACAAAATGTATGGGGAGAATATTTCAATAATTTGCCTACCTACTATTTTATTATATATTCGGGTTTCAAAACCCGTAAACCTAATCAAATAGGATTCTTCTGTGGATCTGTAAGTCAGGGTTTGACAAAAAAATAACTTTAAAAAATCGCATAGCATATTATATTGGGGTTGTGGCAGATCACCTTCGAGAAATATCTTTCGAGCGCGCGCCTAGCGACAAGTATATTTGTTTATCACTAGGCAGAGTTCGTCGCCCTCGGTGTCGAGCGTTTGACAATAAACGGCGACAGCGGTATTTTTCTACATAGAAAGGTTCGAGAAAGTTCACGGTCGTTGAACTCACCAACACTTGGCGCTAGCACTATTTAAGGGAGTGTACTTCTGTAAGCCGCGCCGTGCTGTATCGATATTGTGATTGTCCTTATTCGGCTCACTACGTTTCGCTAATCTGCTCGCTCGCTCACTTCGACCAGCTCGCTAACTTGCTCGTTATACCTACTGTGATACATCTTCGTGTCGTCGGAGATTCCCGAATGTGTAATCGGACGCATTCGATATATTGAATGAATAGCGCGTCATTCTCCTGCCAAGGCCGATACCGTAAACACCGTATACATAGTGTAGGGGAGAACGCCCATGAAACGGACGTCCCATGAAACGGACATAAGCTAGTATTCGGTTCCGGTTAGAACTAGAATACTATTATTCGATATTTCTAGAACACGCTTAGTACCACATCACTCCACAGAAACATGTCAGTCGTGCGCCTGAATTTGATCTTATTAGACGTGTTCGAGTTTTTCGTGTTGCAAAAGTAAATTTTTCTTCCAGTGTTCCATCTCTGTAAAACGTAAGTTTGTTATTTAATTAAATTTTTGTTTAAATATTTCGATTATTTATACATTAAGGTTAATAAAAATTTAGCAGTAGTTTGAATATTATGTTAATTAATAAACTTATACACATTTATTTGAAATTTCATTGAGGTCCATGAAGTGGACACCAAAATGACCCATGAAACGGACGTCCGTTTCATGGGTCATTTTAGTGTCCTTTTCATGGGTACACACTTTTTCAATTTGATTATTTTTCTGGTGGATGTAAATTTTATTATTATTTTAAAAATATAATAACAATAATTTTTGGGAAATTTGGGTGACAAAAATTATAATTTGGTTTATTATTTTATTCACATTGTGCTTTTGTAATTGTATTATTATTATTATTATATTTTTTCTCTAACTTATGCGTTTTTTAATTATCTACAGCTGAAAATGATGTCTGCCCCCAAGAAAAGATTAAGACCTTCCAACGTGGTAATTGAAGAAGCCGTACGAGAAGTCTTGGAGAAAAAAAAATCGATCAGAGCCACGGCTAAGTCCTTTCAGATATCTAAGTCATATCTGGCAGATATAATAAAAAAGGCTAAAGGTAATTGTGAAAATTATACTCATGCACCAAAAATTGGAAACAGGAAGATATTTGGTACATCTATGGCTTTCTGCCTGGTACATTGATTTTTTTTACAACTGCCAAAATATTTTCACTTATTTTCAATTTACAATGAACAAAATCGATTTAATTCAGTCGAATTTTAACGAAAAATTGACTGCGTTTGAAGCGAAACTAAAAAAAGTCTCGGCTGGTCTGGTAAAAGAGGATGACTTGTCATTGCTCCAAAAGGAATTTTTGACATTTAAGGAAGAAACCAATACAGCCATCAATGAGGTAAGAGCTCAATATGCCTCACTTAATTCAAGAGTTGATTCTCTCGAAACGAATGCACGACATCAGGATCTACTAATACATGGTATAAAAGAAGATCCTCAAGAGAAAATTGTAGAATTGGTCACACTTACTTTCACGTCAAATCTCCATCTTGAAACTATCCCAGCAATAGCATCATGTTATAGGCTTGGATCCCCAAACAATAAATCTTCACGACCTCGTCCAATTGTAGTCACATTTAACACGGTATCAGACCGTAATAATGTCATAAACAATAGGAAAAAACTAAAAGGAACCACCATCATGATAACTGAATTCTTGACATCAACAAGACAGAAGATTCTTATGGAGGCACGCAAATTTTTCTCTCCACACAATGTTTGGAGCACTTTCGGAGTGATCAAGATAAAGGACAAGAACAAAATTCACCGTATCGTCACACTATCACAGCTGCAACAATTGTGTTCTAAAATACCTGACCGACAAACTGACAACTCGCGAGAATTACGCCCAAGAAAATAACAAATTCGTTCATGTGTCACTCAATACAATACGGATATTTGTTGACTTTATTATTATATATTATGTTTAGTGAATTTATTGTTTTACACAGTCCTCTATATGTGATATTAATATTATTATATTATTACATAATCACTGTTATTGAAATGCGAGTAGAGCAATCTTTCACAAACTTTTTTTTTTATCTATGAAAATCAGGTGTGGCAATTATTATTTATATCCAATCTTTTTTATATGTTTTGTTGAAGTTTACATGCGGCCAGTAAATATTTAATGATACCTACACTGAAAATTACATTTATTCAAAACAGGTGTACCATCTATCTTTTATCACTTTTATTTTGATGTGCTTTATCTCTATACGGCCGGTACATTTTTGTTTTTTTTTTTATTTACACAACATTTTTTTTTTTTTTTACCAATATCACTTTTTTATGCAATATTTTTCTCCTCAATACTCTAACCTGTTGTCATCACTTTCAACATAACCGTTTAAAATTCTTTGTGTGTAATTTGAAATACTGAAAGTGAATTGGAAGTTTTATTGATAATATTTATAAAAATTTTAATAACTACAAATTATGGTTATTTTTTTTTATATTGCTTACTTCTATTTAATGTCATGTTTAAACACATTGATATTTTTTTTTTTTATTTTCTTGTCATTTTTGTAAATTAATGCAATATTTTTTTTTGTGTCAAATGTTTTCTCTTATTACACTGTGTTTTCACTCCTTTTTTTGTCTTCTGTTTATGTTCTGGTTGATGTAAACTAAACAACTCTAGCAACTGTCCATCATTGTGTTCTTTGTTTGTCATTTCCATTTTGTTCATTTTATTTTTCTACATATATCATCTATTTTGGCTTTGTTTTTATGTTGATTTGTTTAATTGCTTGCTTTAAATACTTGTATAGTTTGTCTACTTTAAATTTATTTTATTCTTAATTATGTCTGATCATAGTATCGATTCTAGTGACTCCTTCCATTCCGTACCTTTATTTCCATCCCCTTCCTCCTCCCATTCTGACATATTTTTTGATACCTCAGTATTTGATTTATCCACTTCATCTACATCAAGCAATGATAGTCTTTCACACACTCCTCCAATCCATCTTCACGATCTTCTTGATACCTCTTTCTCACGTTTCCCCAAGGGTTTTCATGTATGTCATATTAATGCTCAAAGCCTACCTGCACATCACAATGATCTTATCTCTACATTCTCTGACCTTCCAATTCATGCTATTCTGATCAGTGAAACATGGCTTAAACCCTCACTACCAACATCATCTTTCAAATTACCCGGCTATACACTCATCAGAAGTGACAGATTTGTACGACGCGGTGGTGGTGTGGGTATCTATTTGAGATCAGACATCGACCATTCATTAATTGAGCATTCTCAAAGTACTGATGATAAGAGTCCCGAATATTTATTTATTAGTATTAATCTCAAACATTGCAAACTTCTCCTTGGGGTCATATACTGCCCCCCTTGTTCTAACTACTTCAATTATCTCGAAAATCGACTTGAGCATCTCCTCACTACATATTCGGATGTCTTACTGATGGGAGATCTCAACACATGTTTGCTGCGTTGTGATAAGCGTAGTAATCTTCTTAATAGGCTTCTTAATTCACTTAATCTCACTTACCTACCTCTGCAACCAACCTTTCATACTTCTACTTCGAAATCACTTCTTGACCTGATTATCACTTCTAGTACTGCCAATATTCTTAATCACGGTCAATTTGTTGCTCCTGGTTTCTCACACCATGATTTAATTTACATTTCATATAATCTTCATTGTAAAAAACCACCACCCAAGTTTGCCCTTCTGAGAAACCTACGCAATATTGATAAAGCAGCGTTATTGAGGGATGCTAGTGCTATAGACTGGAATAACATTTTTGATACTCAGGACATCGAACATAAAGTAGAATTTTTCAATCTTGAGATAGTCAAACTTTTTGATTTTCATGCACCAATCAAAAAGGTATTTCTCAAAAATATGTCTGGTGCGTGGATCACTTCCGATATTAAAACCATAATGGCAAAGAGAGACAAAGCCTTTAATAAGCATAAACGACAGCCGTCTGCCAGCAACTGGGCTAATTACAAACAGCATAGAAACCGTTGCAATCAGCTATGTCGAAATGCAAAAAAAAGGTACATCTTTCAGATTGTGGATCAATGCACGTCTTCAAATGCTTGGAAATTATTGCAATCTCTGGGCATTGGAAAGAGTAAACATCTTAATACCCCAAAAGTTGACATAAACAATCTAAATCATCACTTTGCCACTCCTCCAGTATTCTTAAGCAACTTGGTTAAGTCCAATACTCTCAATTCTATTCGCAGTCAACCCTCTCTGAGTATACCAGCGTTTTCTTTTAACACTGTGAATGAAGCTGAAATCTCAAAATTCATATCTTCCATTTCCACAAAGTCAATTGATTCTAATGGCATCAATATAGATATGATTCGTCTAGTTCTCCCAGTAACATTGCCAATTATCACGCATATTATCAACTACTCAATGAGTGAAGGAATATTTCCATCTTCTTGGAAAACTGCTCACGTTATTCCGTTACCCAGAACTTCATCACCAACAACTCTAAAAGACTATAGACCAATCTCCATTCTTCCTATTTTGTCAAAGGTCATTGAACGAGCAGTTTATAATCAATTAAATGAATGGCTTACATCACATTCCCTTCTTGACCCTTTTCAATCTGGATTTAAACGTGGTCATAGCACTTCAACGGTTCTTGTTAAGGTCACTGATGACATAAGACGCGCAATGAATGATAAAAAGCTAACAATCCTCACATTGCTTGACTTCAGTAGTGCGTTTAATTCAGTAGACTTTGATATTTTACTCGCAAAACTTTCCTCACTCAATTTAGCGCAACCAGTATTGACATGGTTCAAAGATTATCTATATAATCGCACACAAGCTATTAAAACGGCGGAGAAAATATCTGATCATATCACTCTTAAGGCTGGGGTCCCTCAAGGTGGTGTCTTGTCTCCACTTCTATTCTCTATCTTTATAAACTCAATAACTCACAAATTAAAGTGTCAGTACCATCTCTTTGCAGACGATCTTCAACTGTATATTCAATTTAATGTGAATGAGTATGTTGATGCTATTAATATTATGAACGAAGATCTCAGCTTTATCTCATCATGGTCCTCCCAGAACGGTCTTCTTGTCAACCCGTCTAAATCTCAGGCTATTATCATTGGTAGTCCCCGATTGCTGTCTAAACTTAAAAATTCACCTCTCCCATCTCTTCAAATTAACAATCAACACATACCCTTCTCAAAAATGGTGAAAAATCTTGGTATTCTTTTTGATGAAGATCTTTCGTGGCATGGACAGATTTCTCATGTCAGTAAAACTCTGTTTTATAATATCCATTCTCTCAATAGATTGAAGAACTTTCTTCCAATACATTGTAAAATTACATTAGCTCAATCCTTACTTCTTCCATTGCTTGATTACGGTGATGTGTGTTATCTGGATGCCAATCAAGAATTATTAAATAAACTGGAACGATTACAGAATGTCTGTATACGGTTCATTTACAATCTTAAAAAATATGATCATGTTTCGACTTGTAGAAATATACTTCGTTGGCCAAAGATACGAGATCGTCGTAACATTCACATTCTGTCACTACTTTATAAGACTATTTATGATCCATATTCACCACAATATTTAAAAAATAACGTCGTTTTCTTGTCAAGTCACGGCCTATCCCTTCGATCTGCTGAACGTACTACACTAGCTATCCCCATTCACAATACAGAAGTTTTCAGCTCCTCTTTTCAAGTACAATCAGCTAGACTATGGAATGGCCTAAGTGATGAAGTAACGTCATCTCAATCCATTCAAATATTTAAAGGTAAATTAAAAAAACTTTATTTGTCAAATAGTTCCTAAATTCCTTCTATATCCTTCCGTAACCTCCTTTTCCTCATTGCTATGATCAGTGTTATTTTTATTATTCTTTTATTTTTAAACTCTCTTTTCATTTTTTTCTCTTTGTAATTTTTTTTTTTTTATATTTCTTACTCTTTCATGTTATTTTTTATCAATTTATTTCTCACTTAATTAGTACTGTACCAATTTAACTAAGAGACTTCACGTTGCTCGGGTTGGTTGGAAGAAATTGCCTTATGGCAATAAACCTGCCTTTGTACACATGTACATAAATTATATAAATAAATAAATAAATAAATATTTTCAGTAGACCTAGAATATATGCTGGAAAATTATTTAAAGACAACATCGAAAATGTGTCATGGTTTGACGACTATCCAGGCAAGAGACCTGGCATATCAGTTTGCTCGGTCAAACAACATTGATGTGTCGAAATGGGAACCACAGAAGACGGCTTCAAAGCATTGGCTACGTGGATTTATGTCAAGACATAAAGAACTTTCGATTCGAAAGCCAGAGAATACTTCATTGTCCAGGGCTACTTCGTTTAACCGCCACAACATATCAATGTTTTTTGATAAATTGGAGCATTTACATATATCAAAACAAGAAATTCCAACCTCATATGATTTGGAATATAGACGAAACCGGATGCAGCACTGTAACAAATCCACCTAAAATAATTGCAACCCGTGGATCAAAACAGGTTGGTCAAATTACATCCGCCGAAAGGGGTAATTTAATCACTGTGGTTGGGTTTGTTAATGCCTCAGGTGGGACCATACCACCGGCTTTTGTCTTCCCGAGGGTTTACTTCAAGAGGTCATGCTGTCAAAGGGACCAAAAGAATCTCTTGGTTTAGCAAACCCCAGTGGCTGGATAACGGAAGAATTGTTTATCGAAGCTATGAAGCACTTTTTGAAATTCGTCAAACCCACGGAGGAATCGCCATGTTTGATAATCATGGATAATCATTCATCTCATCTGTCATTGGGAGTGGTTATGATGGCTAGAGAAAATAATATTTCAATTTTGACACTACCACCTCATTGCAGTCACCGTTTACAACCGTTAGATGTTAGCGTGTATGGACCATTTAAGGCCAGATATAAGGTTGCCATGAATAACTGGATGCTGTCTAATTCAGGTAAAACGGTTTCAATATATGAGGTCGCAGAATTTGCGAATGAAGCCTTCTTGACGGGATTTACACTAAGTAATATCGTAAATGGTTTTCACAAAACTGGAATTCATCCAATCAACAAAAATGTATTTACCGATGATGATTTTTTGCCATCATTTGTAACAGATAGAATCGACGAAACAGAAAATAATACAACTACTTGTGTGACATCACCAATCCCCAGCACATCATCATCAGAAAGGATAACAATTGATCCTAGTACATTAGAAGAACATACTTCACAACCAGTTGAACTATGTTCAGAAATACTACAAGAGAAAACCAATAATTTGAATGTGGTAATTACACCTGAAACAATAAGACCATTACCTAAGGCAGAAAAAAGAAAAAATGTACAAAAAAATCGTAAAAAATGCGTATCGTCAATTATAACAGATACTCCGGAGAAAGATAAACTGGTAGAGAAAAGCGTTAGTAAACAATCAAAGGCTAAAAAAAAGGCTGTTGAACCAAAAAAAAATTCCAAACGTAAGTACATTCGAATTCCACTGTTCGAACTGTTCTACTACTTCAGAAGAATCTTATATGTCAATACATAATTCAGATAACAGTGAAGACTCAATAGATTCTGATAAGTTATTTGAAATGTTACCAAAGAACATAAAAAAAAGAAAAAATGAAGTATCAACGGAAGAAAATAGCACATGTCCTTTGTGTAATAAAACATATGCGGCCAGCCAAGAAGATTGGTTGAAGTGCAAAGTCTGTCAAATATGGGCACATGAAACATGTGGTGTAAAAGGAGCACTAAACTTCTTTTGTAAAAAGTGTTTCTAAAAAACGTTTTTTTTTTACTAAATACTTATATCGTTTATTATATGTTTGTTTTTGCTGTTATTTTTTTATATTTTTATTTCTATTGTTCACTCTACCACTTATATTATGTTATTAATCTTAATATATATTTGTAATGTAGGTACATCTCATTGACGATTATTAAAATGTTTCATTGCAAACTTTTTTAACTAAACATATTTTTTTCATACAACAAACAGTGTTATCATTACTATGTCCGCTTCATGGAACCCTATGTCCGTTTCATGGAAACGATTCCATGAAACGGACAGATTTTATATATTTTTAAATTACATTTATATACATAAAAAAATATTTTGTTAATTTTTTCTCTGGTGCATATCAAGGCTTAAAACTAGGTAATTTGAGAATATACAAATATTATTCACGGGGTGTAAAAAATAAATGAGTTCTTAGACATTTCTCAAAAATGTCCGATTCATGGACACCCTCCCCTATTATTAATTGTTTATATTTGCGTGCATTAATTCGATACTATTATTTGTATATTTTGTAATAAATTATGATAGTATTGTAAGCTAATAATTGATGTATGGAGATGATAATTGTTTTATTTGATATTTTTATACATATATACTATTCTTTGTACATTGTTAGCTTCAATTTTAAAAAATAAAATAAAATATTATAAATTGAATAAAGTTACTCATGTTTTTACCTGTGAGGCACCGGCTTAGAATAGCGCTTCTATTCTTTTAAATCATTGTTTTCGAGTGTCCCGTAAGAGCCGGGTAATCGAAAATACAACAGGCAACAATAACATCTCACATTGTTCAGCAATGAGGTTCACCACCCATTCTGAATGTAGTGCCTTTTTTGGTGAAACGAGACTGGTGTGTGGGTATATATAGATGTGTTGTTCTCCCTTTTATAAGGCAATGCACACCCGCACACCTTTCTCTGGTTACCCCACATTGTGGGATATGCCGTGATGGTATGAATGAATGAAACATATTCTAGACTTAATTACTCACATATTTATCACCTACTCATCGTGAGAAAGTTCATCTGTATGTATTATATTGTAAGTAAATTTACCTATCTTCTTCCCCCTGGCCTCTTCCCAAATTATCGTCGATGAAGACTGTTGGGGTCAGCTTTCCTCGTCCTCAGGCTGTACACTCTTCGGTTCTGGGCCGCCTCCGATGTTAATTATTGTTTCATTAATTTGGAACTCCTTTGCGCCATCCATGTATTTTTTGGTCTTTCCCTGTTTGTTGGACGGGGGATGTCAACGGCCATAGCCTGGTTCACAATGTAAATTTACCTATAAGAAAACTTTTAATTGAGATCAATATACTCATTGTAAGTTTGAACCATTATTTCTTCTTCATATCCTCAAAACCACTGCACTTGCTATCTACATAAATACAAACCATATTAAATCTCTTTGATTGGATATTCACCTGGTAACCACTTCATTACTAACAAGTCGTCGTCTGATACATGCGATTGAATTTCAATATCATTCTCCAAATCAGAAGAATTATCATATTCATCTTCGCTATTTTCGAAGGTGGCCACTATTTCCGATAATTCTTTTTTTTTAATATAATCAGAGGTTTGAGAGGAGAATATTGAGAGGAGAATAATGACAGGTTTGTGAATATCTAGATGAGATATTCTATACATACATACATACCATCACGCCATGTCCCTTACGGGGTAGACAGAGAGAACCGAACGCCACTTACTTCTATCTTGACATACATTCATCGCCTCCACAACATTCATACATTGTCTTATTCATGTTCGTCTGTTGTTCACGCTTCTAACATTTCCGTCTTTCAAAATACCATTCACATGGACGTGCCATCCCTTCCTTGAGTGGCCCCGACCTCTCATTCCATTCCTGTCCGCAATGTATATTTTCTTCGTCAGGCGTTCCTCATTCATTCTCCCCATGTGACCAAACCATATCAATGTGTTCACTTTCATTCTATTAATAACATCTTTCTTTATCCAACATTCTTTCCTTATGTCCTCATTTCTGACCCTGTCATACATCGTTCTATTACAGATTCTAAAGGCATATATTACACAAATTTTAAAAATCGAGAATGATTTTATACAACATTGGATTAAAATTGAATACACTCTACATATATAAAATATATACTGAACAAAAAGGAACCACCACTGCATGGTCTAGCAAATATGATACAATGATTAAAACTGATATTTATATGTGATAAATCTAATATTATCTACAAATTATCTTTCAAACAATAAAATACTCTCATTAGTAATCGCAGAATATTTTTTTCACCAGCAAAATCGAATAAAATATGGTTAAAATTCAAATCACAACATGTGATTCACTCAACTGACAATTCACTCAACTGACAGATCGATCGAAAATAAATTTTAGGTTAGAATTTCAGCGATAATTGTCCCTCTACTGCCCTTTTTGTGAACCATTATTATAAAACAGCTTTGTGACTAATTATATGCATGCAAACGTAAGACCATGCAAACGTAAGACCTTCATTTTTAATACGAAATTACCGCCAAATTTCACTATTTAGCAGATATGCTACAAAATGCAATTAAGGGTTAAAGTATTCGGATACACCCAGAGGTGCTCCATCTCTGGACTTCTGCTTGGTCATACTTTTTGGGACACCCTGTATAATTTAAAATTTATCATTAATTCCCGTAAAAAATCACAACCATACGTCAGGAATTATCATCAATCACTACATTTTTTTAATATGAAATGGTGATCGACTCCTGGTAGAGGTAGTTACTTGGTTGTTACAGTAACTGTTAGCTGGGCACAGTGAGCTTATTTCTATTCAGGTTATGAATTATTCATGTTTTAAATTCCTGGGTTATTTATTGTTGCGTTGCTTCAAATGCAACTCAAAAGTGCACTCAAAAAAGGCAACTGGACACCGAGCAACTAGCATCTGTGCACTAATCAACCTTATGTTGATGAGTAACACTTTTTTTCCAATAAGATCTTCTGGAGTGAGTCTCTTCTGAGTGCTCTTCTTGAGTCTGGTTAATAATAACACTAGCTGACCCGGCTAACTTCATACCACCTCAGTCAATCGATGTCGTGTTAACTTTTAGCAAAACCTTATTTAGGATTTTATCAAAGTAATAAAATGATTCCAAAAAAAATAATAAGTTCAATAGTTTATTAGGATATAACAATAACATAAAAATGCAAAAGTCGGTAATAATGAATACAATTTTTTGTATGTGACAGCCCAAGAACCAACCTCAAGCATGATGTTAAAATTTTCTTTAATCCATATGTTTTGTTTTTCAATTTTTCTTCGTAGAATAAATAACATTTTTTTTTTTTTTTAAATAATATAATGCTAATTATATCAATATTATTAGGTACCTACCTCGAGTTTCTATTCTAAATTTATCAATGATTTGTTAAGTGTATAGCCTACACATCCTGAAGTTATACATTCGATTTTAGATTCATATTTTTGAATAATTTATTTAGATTTCATAAGTTATATAGTTTGCATAATAAGTACCAGGCGTACAGTTTATGTACCTAAATGTTTTGTTTTTTAATTTTTCCGATATTTTTATGGTTATTATTTTATCCGGGGCGGAGACAAATCCAACAAATAAGAAATCATTACAATCGGTCCAGCAGTTCTTGAGTATAAATAGTCTAAATAACCAGACTTTGTTTTATTTATACCTATAGATTATGATGATGATGAATATGAACACATATATAATTGCACAATTTATTTATTTTACTCCCGACGACCGTTTCGGCTTTAATCAACTGGTGTTGAGTACACAGTTCACATTTCTTTTATACAAAATTAAACAAAGGTTATAACAGGTAAATAGATAGGTAAATGTAGGTATGTATATTATGCTATTAATGATGGGAAAACCGGACACATTATGAGGTACTGGAAAATGTACTGGTTTTCCCATCATTAATAGCATTAGGTATATATATATATATACATTTATCTATTTACCAGTTATAAACTTTGTTTAACTTTGTATAAAAGAAATGTGAACTGTGTACTCAACACTAGTTGATTATGGCCTTATAAGCCGAAACGGCCGTCGGGAGTAAAATAAATAAATTGTAGAATCGAATATTTTTATTATTGCATATGCGCAAACATTGGATTTTTTCCCTGTCGGGAGTCAAAGATATTTTTTAACAGATTTTTAATTATCTCAATAGAGACGAAGTTTAGAAAAAGTAGGTAAATAAGACAAAAATGACCTTATAAGTCTGGCGCAATTCAGGGGTGACTTATATGCGAAAAATGCATTTGTCACCTCAGGTATAAGAATTTTTGCTCTCATTATTTACAAAAAAAACAATTCTCTCAATAGATGGCGTTACAACAAAAATAAATAAAAATAATAAGAATGTTGTTCATAATTTCACACATAGATGGCTTAAGTAAAAATTCCTTATTTTCAAGCGAAAAGAATTTCAGTATTACAATATAATATAGAACTTTCAAAATTGAATTGATAGGGATCTCATTAAAAAGGCATAATTGGTGAACGTTGCGCAAGCGCATAAAGTGATCACGTAAACCAGCCGATGACAGGTCGTAGCCGATGTAGGTGACTTGATTTCCCGGTTCTCCTTCAGTAAATATTCCAACTTCGTCTCTATTGTGATAATTAAAAATCTGTTAATATATTGTAGAATTATATATGTGTTCATATTCATCATTATTATAATGGAATTCTACAAATTAGAAGCCGTCACAATCGAAAGATTGAAAAGTGCGTACCTATAGATTATGTCACCAAATTTTGTAAAACGTTACACGAAACAAGATATTTGCATCCCTTTTTTGGTGAATTCGCTATATCCCTCAAGATCATGACCATAACCAAGATTTGACCGTGTTTGTATTTCCTCAATGTTGCCAGCAATATATTTATCGCCGATCTCAAAATCACCCGTTTTACACCGGTGTAAAGTTGGTTTAGGATTATTTACTTCTGTTACAGTTCAAAGTTATGTGGCGTTCGGTTCTAGGGTTGTATATTTTACGCGAATCTCTTATATTTTTAAACAGCATTCCTTTCTCTGTGTCTATAGAGGTATATATAATTAGAAGAATAATGTAAACAACCAAGTGTCATGCATAAAACATTAAGCAAAAATACTTGGAAACTCTTCCAAGATAGAAACTACATATAAACATATGGGGATTCCAAGTTTTGAATCACAAAATCACGTACAATAAATTAGAAGCTAGTCTGAGAAATATGTAGGTACTCAGAAAATGCATTCTTTATTCTAATATACCCGATAGCTCTACTCGTAATGCTCAAATATCTATTATTATAAAGAAGAAAAAAAAACATCACATTCGCACAGCGTAATTTTAAATTTCTTGGCCCTAAGATGTACAATATACTACCTGACGCTTTGAAAAATATGAAAATAGACACTGAAAAAAACAATAAACAACTGGCTGATGAATCAAACAATAAATTAAGTTAATTCTAGTTTGTTTGCTTTATTAAGTTATGCTAGGTTTATATGAAAATTGTTTAAGTTTCACTATTTAATTTAAAACTGGCACTGACCGGTATCGATCTGTTGAAGATCATCGTCAGAGTGCGCAAAAATGAATGTGAACAGAGTATAATAAATATAATTCAAATATTGGTACACAACCTTTTTTTTGTAAAGTTCTATCAGTTGGATTAGTATTGCCAGAAAGAACTGATGAAGAAAACTGGCAAACAAAACATTATGGTAAATATGTGTGATGAAAATGATATTTAGCAATGTTGAAGTAGAGAGAAAAAAACTGATATTACATTATACAATATATGTATGTAGAAACGAATTATAAGAAATATAAATATTATTGAGAATCCAGAGGTTGTGTATCCATGTAGTTAAGAACCAAATGTATGCAGGTATCTGAAACAAGGAGAGTGGCCGGCAGTAAAATTCTTTATATCGAAAGTAAACAAACAATGAAGGATAAGTGTTTGCCAGTTTTAAATTAAATAGTGAAACTTAAACAAATCAGTGATTTCATTTATATCTAGTGTAATGGAGTTTCACCACGAATTATCCGTCGACAAAATTGATAAGTTAATTAGTAGGTATGTGTTATGTATTAAGTTTTCAAGCATCAAATAATATGTTTAAGGGGGGGGACTGCTGCCAACGTACCTATTTTTTCAATTTGAATTTGCGTCATTACTACAAAACGAATCATTTTGAAAAAAATTACCTAGTTAGTTTGGATATTAATAAATAAAAATATGCCTTAATTTTTTAATTATGTTCTGTATATATTCTTGAAGGAAAATAATAAGCATACCCCAATTTTTGACATTTATCTTAAATTTCTAAAAAACTATAAGGTATAGAGCATTATATTTTTTTATAAAATAAAGAAGATCAAAATATCTGGAAAAATACGATGTAACGTTGCATTAATGCATCATAATAAACCAAAAAAACTTATATTTCGCAATGGCGCTGAATGGAAAATAAATGTTTTTTAGGTTTATTTTCTAAACCTGAAGCATTAATGCAAGGTCACATCGTATTTTTCTAGATATTTTTGTCTTCTTTAATTTAAAAAAAAAATATGTTGAACTACGCCTTATATTTTATTAAAAATATAAGATAAACGTCGAAAATCGGGGTATGCCATTATTTTTCTACAAGAATTTATACAGAACATTATCAAAAAGTAAAGATACATTTTTCTTTATGAATAACCAAACTATCTAAATTATTTTTTTCAAAACGATTTGATAAGAAATAATGATGGTATATCAAATTGAAAAATAGGTACGTTGGCAGCAGTCCCCCACCTTAAGTTATTGATACTAATCATATTTACTTATTAAACGTCCTAATACAGGTTCACCTAGTTGGACGTCCAATCAGACAATATAAAAATAAAACACAATTTTACAATGGTAAAAATAAGAAAACACTTTTAATAGTTAGTAACCTAGTATAAAATTCATGTATTCTTCAAGGGGTATAAAGTTTTCTTTTCATAAGGTGATGGACAGCCTCACATTTGTCGCTGGTTTTCCCACATCCCGTGATGGATATTCCGTGATGGTATGGATGAATTAATTAATGAATGTTGAGACGTCGTAACATCATCAATTTATTCTATAGTCTAGCTTATTGTACATATACATAATTCAAAAGGAGAATTTTTTTAAATAGTCATCATCAAAAGTCTCAATCCTATGGATTGGTTTGCAGAAGAAGTCTACATCTCGCTTTCCACTTCTCTCTATCCTGTGCAGCCCTCTTCAGCTCAACATATGTGGCGCAGTTCATGTCCTCGCACACCTGGGTCAAGTATTCCCGTCGGGGGCGCCCCCTGTGGTTTGTCCCCTCAACCATTCCCTCCATTAGGTCATGTAGGAGTCCCTCGTGGCGCAAGATGTGCCCAATCCAGCGAGCACGTCTCTCGGAGATGGTATTGAGTAGGTGTCTGCCTTCTTCAACTCTGTTGAGAACCTCGGCATTCGTGATGTGGTCCCTCCAGGAAATTCCCAGTATTCTTCTGTAACACCACATCTCGAAAGCCTCAAGTCTACTTCTGTCTCTTTCGGTAAGACACCATGTCTCACAGCAATACAACAGTATGCTCCACACATATTTTTTTGTGAGTCTCTTACGGAGCTTCAAGTCTAGGTTGTTTGACTCAAGGATCTTCGACATCTTGTTGAAAGCCAGCCTTGCCTGATGTATTCGGCTGTCAACTTCTTTCCTTGTTTAAATAGTAGAAGATAATATTATGTCTCTGCTTACCCTGTAAAGGATATGGCGTGATGGCATGTACGTAGAATATAAAATCATAAATCTGTACATAAAATTTAATAAATTTGTTCCATGTAGATAGATATAGATTGGTAGCTATACATATACATATTATGCTTAGGTACCCTGTTGAAAATCACTATTAATTTATTATTATTATTCACAAAGATAATCATTATTTGATTGCAAAAACCTTTCACCTAGGAACACTGAAACTTCTAACTAATATTTACCGCGAAACCTCCCATGTGCTCACTTGGTTGGCACAAAAAACCTACCATATGATAATATTGACACATGGCAGGTAATCAGAATCAGATGAAACCTACCATGTGTCAAAAATACAGCAAAATCTTGTATTTCTATAAAAAAAAATTGAAAATATATATTTATTTTTTTAAAGAATAATGTAATTTGTTCTTTTACACATATTTGCATACTTATAAATTAAAAAATATATCGAATATTTTTATTATTGCATATGCGCAAACATTGGATTTTTTCCCTGTCGGGAGTCAAAGATATTTTTTAACAGATTTTTAATTATCTCAATAGAGACGAAGTTGGAATATTTACTGTAGGAGAACCGGGAAATCAAGGCACCTACAAGGCTTACGACCTGTCATCGGCTGGTTTACGTGATCACTTTATGCGCTTGCGCAACGTTCACCAATTATGCCTTTTGATGAAATCCCTATCAATTCAATTTTGAAAGTTCTATATATTGTAAAACTGAAATTTTTTTCGCTAGAAAATAAGGAATTTTTACTATAGCCATCTATATGTGAAATTATGAACAACATTCTTATTATTTTTATTTATTTTTGTTGTAAATAATGAGAGCAACAATTCTTATACCTGAGGTGACAAATGCATTTTTCGCATAGAAGTTCAGGGGTGACTGAGGTGACAAATGCATTTTTCGCATAGAAGTTCAGGGGTGACTTCTATGCGAAAAATGCATTTGTCACCTCAGGTAAAAGAATTTTTGCTCTCATTATTTACAATAAAACCAATTCTCTCAGTAGATGTGATAGGGATCTGATTAAAAGGCATAATTGGTGAACGTTGCGCAAGCGCATAAAGTGATCACGTAAACCAGCCGATGACAGGTCGTAAGCCCTGTAGGTGCCTTGATTTCCCGGTTCTCCTACAGTAAATATTCCAACTTCGTCTCTATTGAGATAATTAAAAATCTGTTAAAAAATATGTATTTTAAAACTTTTAAACAGTTTTATGTGTTTCCTGTAAAATTTTGTTTTTGCCACATAGCAGATTTCAAGAATCTACCGACGCGACGGTATGTTACCATATTATTTTGTCAAACGTCACACTTTTTACAATCAGCTTTTTTAGATTCTGGTTCATAATAATAATATGTTACCATATTTTGTAAAATATCACACTTTTTCCAATCTGCTCTTTTCGGGTCTAGTTCATTCCCAAGGGTGTTAAAGATTGGTTTAACATCTGTGAATTTACATCAGCTGAATATTTGAAGGTTTCACCTACATATTATATATATATTATGTGTGTACGAGTGTTCTACTATACCTACCAATTCCACAAAGTTGGCAACCGCTTCGAATTCCCGTGAGATTTTGCGGTTATGTCGAGTTTCACTGGTTCAAATCTAGTAGAGAGTGGAATTAATCAAGTTCCCGCAGAAAACCATATTATAATTATTTATAAATGTATCAGAATCATATTCAATCATTTTATTTTTGGATGGGTGGATGGCAGAGCGGTTAGCGCGCTGGGTTAGTAATCCAGTGGTCGCGAGTTCGAATCCTGCCTCGACCGATCTCGTTCACCTATAGGACAAGCATTTATGCTTAGTTTAGGGAACGTAGGAAGATGTATATGTACTTTTTTAACAAGGACATATTCATTTTTTTAAAAAAAAAAAAAAATTAAACTAAATGTATCGTAGTGGTTCAGTAATCAAATATCTGAATCAGAGCTAGTATTATCAGGTTAGATTATCTATGGAGATACAAAAATTGTACATAGGAAAGTTTGGTAAAATTATAATAATCATAATAATAAATGGGTCGATGGCAGAGCGGTTAGCGCGCTGGGCTAGTAATCCAGTGGCCGCGAGTTCGAATCCTGCCTCGACCGATTTCGTTCACCTATAGCACAAGCATTTATGCTTATTTTAACAAGGACATATCCATGAAAAAAATAATAATAATAATAACAAAAGATTTTATTTCAGTTCTTGAGCAGGGAGGTGCAATGTAATACAAACCATTATTTAAAAATAAGGCGTACATACAAATAAAAATAATAACATAGAGAAATGTATGTAAGCATAAAGAACAAACAAAAGATAAAAGTTAAAAAGTTTTAGTTAAATACAAGTTTAATATTTTTCTGTCAGATATAACCAAAAAAAAAAAAAGAAATCTGCCACCTCGGTACAGGCTCAGCCTAGTGAGGTGGTATATACTAAATAAATAAAAATGTTTCATATAACTTATTTAAATTGTACTTTTTTGTAATATTTTTATTGTTTGTAACTATATTGTTATATTTTGTTTGGTTTCAATAATAAAAAAAAAACAAAGAAAAGAATAACACATCGATTTGTAAATACAAAAAATGGTAAATAATTTATAAATATTATTATGTACGTACCTAATATTATTTATACTTAAGAAAAACGGGGAAATTTTATATACACAAATAAATAAATAAATTAATCGTATTGAAGAAATAGTGGCGTTGTATGGATGTTTTCACTCCGCTATCAAGAAAATCTGTGTTGGGGTGTACATTTATATCATTTTTTCTTTGATTTTTATTTACTTTTAATATTTATTTGTTTATTTTATATAATTTCTCGGGCAACTAACAGGTACTATGTCAAGTGTAGGCACCCAATATGGAGACTTACGATATTTATCGTCTCACATATCCAGACTCAAAACACAGTTATTTTATTTTTAGTTTTTATTTTATTAAAAAGGGTACATTCAGCTTACAATTTTCATGGTCAGTATTGGCTCGTTTTTGTTGCGGATGCAGATGGCTTATTTTATTTTATTTTTTTTTTATTTTATTTATTTTGGATATCCAACAGTACAGTAGAGCATAATGATATTAAATACAATGAAAAAAAAAACAAGTAAATGTAGACTACAGTACATAATAATAGGACATCAAATCAAATAATTTTAAAAGCTTAACATACAATTTACGAAAAATGAGAAAAAAACAAAATTATAGGAACACACCTGAAACATACAGGGAATAGTACCGAGAGGATTGTATGTATTCTAGAATCATAACATGGGATTCTAACTCGCTTAAGGATCTACGAAGAAGGTGTTGCAACCATTATGGTGACACATAAATAATACATTCATGCATATACTAGAGAGTGGAATTTTGAGTTATGTTATCAGTTCAAAGTTGGCGCTTTATCGCAATTTTGAACGAGTGTAGAGATTGAGTATGAAAAAAGTCAATGTTATTGAGCAGGTTGTTAAAATTGGAGGTGGCCCGGTTAGTAAAGAAATTTTTCCTAAGATTAGTTTTAGAGTGTGAAATAGAAAAAGTAGGTTTTGATCTGACATTGCGGTTTGGAATGTGAAGTGAGATATTTTCTAATAAATTTGGACAATCAATGATGTTATGAAATAGTTTAAAATAGTTAATACTCTTCCTACTTACCTACTCCTTATACCTACTCTTCCTAACTCTTTTCTTTTTTATATTTTAATATTATTATGCAGATAACTGTGTTAAAAATATATTTTTGCAATTTTTAAATAATTTACATACTTAGTTTAAACTATTTAAAAGAACCTTTAAAAGGTTTATAACCTGTTACATATAATTATACCTATTATAATTTCATATTGTAACCTGTTGGTTCTATAAAATCAATAAAACGAAAATAAAAGAAAATAATATTGGTTATTATTATGAGTGCTAGACGTCCAATTATGGATGCACACAAAATAACATGAGCTCATATTCAATCACACACGTAAGTTACACAAGTAAGAGTTACATTAATGAGAAAAAATTAGGTTACAAAAGTGAAGTTAAAAAAAAGAAGCAGAAAAAAGGAGTTACATAAGTTAAGCAAAAAAAAACAAGTTATAGAAGTTACACAGTTGAAGTAAAAAAATAGGTAAGTACATGAGAAGTTTAAATTAAAAACTCTCAGTTAAAACTGTGTGTTAGGTATCAGCAGTCTAACCAACCTAACCAACTGAGCCACGAAAGCCGATATTTTTTTTATTTTCTAAAACAATTTTTTATAGGTCTTCCCTGTTTAACGTGAGTACCTAAAGCATCCGTTTGCGATCTTCAGGATCGACAGCACGAACCCTCCAACCCCTCCAATTTAAATTTATTCGATAAATCTTTTTTTTGTAGGTACCGTCCCGCAACCAACCGCTGAATATCGAGTTTGTGTTTACCCTGCATCAAACGCACAACACTGATGTAATGTAACTGAGTTACTTGAACCTAACTCGTTTAGTTATCTTGTCCTAACTCAGTTTTATAAATCATCTTAGTGAGTGCCGTATTGATATTTAAATCTTTCTCCTTTGAGAACGCCGGCTCTCAAACTGTGGGAACTAACCCGGTATTATTTTTTTATTGATAATCAAGCCGGTATTATTTTTTTATTGATAATCAAGATATTATATGTCCCAGAATTGTCTATATTTTTTTTTTTTTTTGTATAGTAAATCGAATATTTTTTAAAAATTGCATATATGTACGTAAACCAGCCGATGACAAGTCATAAGCCCTTTAGGTGCATTGTAGGTTATTCTATGATATTCCAAATTCGTCTCTATTGAGATGTTGTAAAAATTGTCAAAAAATATTTTCGGGCAGCTAACAGGTACATACTTTGTCCAATATAAATGCACACACGCACCCAACAACAAGCTGCCACATTCTGGAGACTCGTAATATTTGTTATCTCACGGATTCAGACTGAAAACACAATTACAAACTATGCCTCCACCGGGAATCGAACCCGGGAACTTTGACTCAGCGATGGCCGACAAATAAATCAAAATTTGTCCGACTAGGTATGTATGTTTTTGGGGTGTTGATTTTGTCGAATTAATATGTTTTACATACAAAGCTACATTTTAAATATAATCACCAAGTTTCCATATTTGGGGTAGGCATGGAGAACATAGCAATAGACTCTTCTATCTTCACATGCTTGTTTTGGCTCATTTACATCCATACATCGCGTCATACGTGCTCTCATATAATTCTGACTTCGTATGTTACCATCGGTCAAAATTTCATTTATATGAACATGCCATCTCTTTTTCTGCCGGCGCCTACTTCTCATTCTTTCTACATGTTCCATCCTTATCTTTCAATCTTTAATTCTTGTCTGATATCCACATTCCTAATTCTATCCCTTTTTGGGATAGGCAGAGAGAACCGAGCGCAAGACTTTTCTTTTTTTGCCTCATTTACATCAATACATCGCGTCATACATCATCATCATCATCAGCCTGTGTTTGCCCACTGCAGGACATAGGCCTCCCCTATCCCTCTTCACTCCTCCCGTTCCTGTGCGACTCCCATCCACTGTCGTCCAACAAATCTTTTAATGTCGTCCATCCATCTGTTAGGTGGTCGCCCTTGTGGTCTCTTGTCGCCTCTCGGTCTCCACTCCACCAGTCTTTTCGTCCATCTGTTGTCCACTTCCACTTCTGCATGACTTTTCTCTCAACCACATCGGACAGTTTCATCTGACTGCGTATCCAGTCATTCCTCTTCCTGTCTTCTAGTTTTATGGCCAACATTATCCTTTCCATTTTTCTTTGTGCTACACGCAGCTTGTTGGCAGACAATTTCGTTAAGGTCGTAGTTTTCACGCCATCAGTGAATACTGGCAGAATGCACTGCTCAAACATCCTTGACTTCAGGGAATTCGGTATGGGCTACGTCATACATATTTAATCTTCTTTTATTCTGACTTCGTTTGTTTGAATCTTTCAAAATTCCATTTATAACGAACTACCTTTAACACTTAGACAAAACAGTAACTTGAAAATATTTAAGCGAGACATTAAAATTTGGATTAAAAAAAGGGCAGAGACTATATTAAAAATAAATTAATCACCTGAACTCATAAAATACTCCCATAGTTACTAAACAAAACTGAAAACTATTAAGACATCTATACACTGTCTCAGAACAGGTTTCACCTAGTGAGGCAGTTTATGACAATAGTAAAATATCTGGTAACTATTATGTAAGTTAAATATATTATATTGTATTAAAAAAAAAATTTTTCTTTGTTACTAGATTTAAGGAAAATTGTATTTTATATAATAAATAAATAAATATGATTAAACCCAACATTTTTTCAGTCAAAATTAACATTTTTTTATATTTTGATTTTTAAAATAATTTTTTATAACAAATCTCTGTAAAAATGTTGAGCACCTCCGCTTGAGACCCTTCTAAATGTGTATCTCAATCAAGTTATCCCACGTATTCCTCATCTTCATGGGAAGTGGGTACCAACGTACGCCCATCGGAAAACGGATGGAGTATGTAATGGACACACCTCGAGGGGAACCAAACGGATATAAGGACCTACCCGATAGACGCTCAAAGCAATATGCCAGGTAAAGAGGTTTTAAGATCATATCCTGATACATAACCTTCACGAATTGAATTAAAATTAGATTTCTTATTGGATTTTTATTTTTTTTAACAAAAAAATGAATATGTCCTTGTTAAACAAGTAGGTACATATACATCTTCCTACATTCCCTAAACTAAGCTTAAATGCTTGTGCTATAAGTAAACGAAATCGGTCGAGGCAGAATTCCAACCACTGGATTACTAGCCCAGCGTGCTAACCGCTCCGCCATCGACCCATCTGATTTCATCAGATATATTAGAAATATATTGTCATTGAGTGTATTATTGGAGTGCAATTGTAGTGCCTACTTTGATGTATGACAGTGAAACATTGACCTGGCAAAAGACACATGAAAGTAGAATAAATGCTGTAGAAATGAGATCACTAAGAAGAGTATGTAATAGAACGATATATGATATAGTAAAAAACGAGGAAATAAGAAGATAATGCAGGATAAAGAAGGATATTAAATGTAAAATGAAAATGAATGCCTTGAGGTGGTTTGGACATATTGAAGGAATGAACGATGAACGACTGACCAAAAAAATATACATGGGTGTAAGAGATGGAGTGAATAGCAGGGGTCGCCCCAGAAAGGGATGGCATGACCATGTGAATGATAATTTGAAAGAAGGAAATATAAAAAGTTTGAACATGTATGACGAGCATTTATGGATGTAAAGGAAGCCAGAAATGTGTGAAAAAATAGAGAAGTATGGCGCTCGGTTCTCTCTGCTTACCCCGACTACGACAAGAAAAGTACAAAGAAGAAGAAGAAGTAAATTTTTATTAATTCCAGTTAAGATGAATTTAAAATTATATAAGTAAGTTGAAATTGAATGAACCCATTATTAATATTGATAATTTTGTCACTGTAAAATCACCATTTGTGGGTGTATTTAATTTCTTACTTGATCTTACTAACATCTCATCATTTCCATTTTCTATTCCCCTTCTAGGTATTTAAAACAAAACAATATTCGCGATAATAATTATAATTCGAGCCATTATTTGCGTTAATTCCCGCAAAATAATATTTATTTCGGTGAAGTGGCGGTTGCACAAAAGGCCGGGGTAGTAAGTCCCACCCGACGATACAAAAGACGCCGATTATTCATGACAAACCGCCACACCCCCGGCGCGGGCCCCGGGACTTGCGGCCTCACAATAAAACAATGGAAAGTTTACTTCGAGAACAAACATAATAAGAGCGTCATCTTACGGTGTTTTGATAACGGGACGGTAGACCGGTGACGGTTCATCGCCGAACGGTTCAACGGTTAAAAATTAATAATGGTTTAGTTAAAATCTATGTAGCTATTGTTATCTTTGTTCTTCATTGTATTGTTTATAAGTATTTTGTTTCCACTACTTCCACCACCACCCGCTATGCATATGGTAACTATAAACGGCCCCTTCCTAGAACGCTAAGTGAGAGTTTTTATGGAAAATTTTCATGTAATGACTTTGTTAAATTCATTTTGATTTAATTACTTTATTATGAATACTTGATAATTCTTCATTGTCATATTATGAAAATGAGGTTATTGAGCAATTTCCATACCATCACGCCCTTTCCCTATTTGGGGTAGGCAGAGAGAACCAAACGCCAGACTCATCTCTCTTGACATACATACCTCGCTTTATTCACGTCCATACATCGTCTCATACACGCTCTTCTATTATTCTTACTTCTAACATCTCCATCTTTCAAAATTCCATTTATGTGATCGTGCCAACTTTTTTCTTGGCCGACCTCTACTTTTCGTTCCTCTTTTATCATGTCAAATTTTAAGTTTCCTGAGCTTGGGGTCACTTCGAAATATTTGACAGTTAAAAAAGTTGAGAAGCACTATTCGGATATTAGCGAGTATTTGATATACAAATTTGAATCATTTCAAAAAATCGAATGAATATTAGATGGGTCGATGGCAGAGCGGTTAGCGCGGTTAGCTAGTAATCCAGTGGTCGCGAGTTCGAATCCTGCCTCGACCGATTTCGTTCACCTATAGCACAAGCATTTATTTGCTTATTTAGGGGAACGTAGGAAGATGTGTATGTACTTGTTTAACAAGGACACATTCAATTTTTTTTTAAATACTTTAGTCTATGATTGATAGAGTAGAATAAACACGTCGAACATAGTATATAGTACGCAGCACATACCTACAGATATATTGTGATGAATCTTTCAGAATACAATCCCTACACGATACTTACTTACTCAGCCTCTTCTTGAGTCTAGTATTGGACAAAGGCCTCCGCTTGGACATCCACTGGTCTCTATCCTGTGCCATTCATCGCCATTCTTCACCATTCTGAACCTGCCACTTTTTTATGTCATCGGATCATCTGATCAGGGGCCTTCCCATTCTTCTGCTTCATGTTCTTGTCCTCCAATCTGTCACAACTTTTGTCCATCGTCCATCCGACATCCGAGATATATGACCCGCCCAATTTCACTTTACATATGTAACTCCGCTATTCTTTTGGCCACATCCGCTACTCCTGTGTTCTTCCGAATCCATTCATTAGTTTTGTAGTCCCTTAGCGAGATATTCAACAATTTCACCCTTAGCTTTTCAATCGTTTTCTTAGTCAATGCGGATGCTTCAAAGCCATAAGTGAACACAGGGAGTACGCAAGCGTGAAAAACTTTATTCTTTAAGTGGCTTGGGATATTTGTTGATTTCAGAACATTTGATAATTTGCTGAACTCAGCCCATTCTAGACCTCTTCTTCTTTCTAGTTTAGCTTCTAAATTATCTCTTCCCAGTTTCACGGTGTAACCAAGGTAGGCATACGATTCTACTCTGCCAATATCTTGACGATCAATTTTTATGAGTTCTGAACCTGAAGAAGACATAATTTTTGTCTTATTAATGTTCATTTTTAGTCCCACTCTTATGCATTAATTCTTGAGGTCTGTTAACATTAATTAAATTTCTTGATTTATATTGGCAAATAGGACAAAGTCATCAGCGAATCTAAGGTGACAAGGGAGTATCCTGATCTTGACGTGTTTGCCGATTCGCTGTCTGCTTTTAAGAAAAAAGTTAAGTTACGCCTGTTGGTTTAGAATGTCTCCGTGAAATTTAAATTTAAATTAAAATTTACTTGATGTTTGAATGCTATTGCATGTTCTGTTAAGGATTTTTTTCATTTTTTACTGTTTCTTAAAATGTCTAATTGTTGTTTAATGGATGTAGTATATATATGTGTAATTAATGCTTTAATTTAATAATAGCTCATGAAATTTATTAATGTTGTGTGCATCCATTATTGGAAGTCCAGCATACTCATAGATAAAAACAAATATTTTGACATGAAAGTTATAAGCTGGATTTCTGTTGATGCGCCTTTATAAATAAATAAATAAATAAATAAGGTTGCTCATTCTTTCCCCGTTTATGTTTGATTCAATAGTTGGTCCATTCAAATTCTCGGAAAAAGTCTTCTAATGCCAGGGTGAATAATTTGGGGGAGATCGTATCTCCCTGCCTAATTCCTTTTTTTGTATTGATTTTTGGAGTATGCTCATGTCACCGTATTGTGGATGTTGCCTTGTCATATTATATGTTTTTCAGGATACTTGAATACCCTTCTCAATAATCTGCAATAAAAAATATCACCTTAATATTGCAAATTAATACTTTACCCCTATGGGGTAGTGAAGAGTAAAAACAATCGCGATGAATTGGCGATTAATGAGTATCCGCGGGCGACCGTCGCATTCTCGCCATTATTAGAAATAATACTATTATTGTAACAATAAAATAGTAAAGCGGAGTTAATTCTCAAGTCATGACCACATTAAGGCAACTCTCTCAAGGAGGTGGCAATTCCATGACACACTTTACTCGACTTCTACTTCTTCCTATCATCCCCCTCCTTCCCCCGCAACCATCACCCCCTCACTAATAGTATCGAACAACATCAAAATAAACTTTATATTCAATTATTAAATTATGCTATGAAGCACCGGCGTAGAAAAGTGATTCCACTCTTTTCTATAATACATATATTCATCATCGTTTTCGGAGCCGGGTTTTACGAGATACGAGGCAACAATAATATCTCGCATACATACGTGGCGGTACAGCGCCTAGCGACTGCCCTGTCAGATGAATTCATATTATTCCTCCTAGTGAACAATAGCGACCATCGATTCGGTCATCAACAATGAGGTTCACTAACGAAAATGCGAATAAAAAAAAATATAAAATTACATACAAAAGTGAGAAAAGGAGAGGAAGAGTATCAATCAATCGTCCTTTTCCTCATGACTGAGGATAGCGGCTGTAGTCTGTCGCCACACGTATGGCCCGCCTCCATGCCAATCTGTTTTGGGCTGAACGCAGAGCACCAGTCACCGAAGACCCCATTGTGGACTTAACTAAATCGCTCCATCTGGTCGGTGAGCGACCACGAGATCTCCGTCCCTCCACGCTGCCCATCACAACAAGCTTCTCGAGGCAGTCTGGCAGTCAGTCTGGTCGAGGAAGAGTATACCTACCATGGATATCAATTTTTTATGACAAGTTATAGGACGCCAATATTTTTTTGTGAAAAATTATCGGTTATCAATATTAAGTTAAAGGAAATTAAATTTCTTTGTGACCAATTTCAAAGGTCTCACCAGAATCAGGATCTAGTGTTGTAGGACATCAAATTTCTTCGCGATAATTTGTAGGATATCAAATTTCTTTGTCATAAGTCATAGTATATCAAATATCTTTGAGCCAAGTTATAGGGTCTCAAATTTGTTTTATTGGATACCATTTTTTTTCGTGAGGAGTTATATAATATCATATTTATTTGTGATGATTTAAAGGATATCAAATTTCTTAATGAAAAGTTAGAGAATATCAAATTTCTTTATGATAAGTTAAAGGATATCAAATATATTTGTGCCAAGTTTGTTTTATCGGATATCGAATTTCTTCGTGATGAGTTATCAAATTTTTATCAAATTTCAAATTATTAGTTATCAAAGTTATCAAAAGGAAATATAATTTATTTGTGAAGAGTTATATGATATCAAATTTATTTGTGACGAGTTAGGGAATATAAAATTTCTTTATGATAAGTTATAGGTTATCAAATATCTTTGTGCCAAATTTTTTTTTCAGGATATCGAATTTCTTCGTGATGAGTCATAGGATATCAAATTGATTTATAACATGTTATAGAATATCAAATTTCTTTATAACAAGTTGAAGGATATGACATTTTCAAATAGTGTGTTTTTAATAAGCAGTTGTGTAGGTACGGTGTATTTACCAACATCGACTGCGGTATTAGCCTTTTTTTCAACATAATATACCTATTTCTTAAAAATAAAATACTTTGATTTTGTAAAATTGTGCAAAACATTTGGTTGTTTCATTGAAATCTTGCTCCGTCAAAGGACGTGATTTCGAACGATTTTATAAAATGAAAAATTGTGTATTTATAACTTTTCTTATAATGTTTTTTTTATTAAACAACCCAGCCTTAGGAACGATCGACCTAATTGTACTTTCCTCTGAGAACTGTCATTAAAACAAACATTAGGTATGCATGTAGATTGTTTTGTATTGTATTGTGTTGTATATATTTTATTTAGATGTAAAAAAAATACAATTTCTTACATCTAGTATAAACGAAAATAAAAACAAACAATAAAAATAAACAAATCAACATCGGATGACTAAATCTATCAATAACAATAAAACACAAAGTAAAAAAAAGGAAAACACACTACCACAATAGAAGACATCAAAGAACATTATGTAGAATTCCCATTTCCTTTGAAATGTCATCAAAATCTCCTAGTTGGGTAGCAGTAGTCGTACTTTTTTTTCGTTATAAATACTGTGCATAAAGAAATAAAAAAAATATAGAATAAAATATTTGAATCTTAAAAGATATTTGGCTGAGAATCTTTATGATGTCAAAGAAAATATATATCCATTCAAATACTCAAAAAATCTCTCAGAGAATACTCTTCCAATGTCGCCAATTAACAAGTTCGAAACTCCACTTTGCGTTTCACCGACAACATTGAAAAGTTAAATATTGCTCAACTAGATTCGTTCAAATTAATTTAATTCATTCACCAGAGATCCGAGCGAGGAGCAGAGGATGAGGAGAAGTACAGTAAGAGAAGAAGTGAGTAGGTACAGAAGGAAATAGAGGAATTTAGAATCGATTATGGGAACATTTGGTATAAAGTGTCCATTTACACAGGAGTTTTATGTTCAATTATCCACAACTTCCTTACTTTCTATCCCCTTACTTCCTTCACTGAATCTTATGATGGGTTTGATCAAGTTTGGTCATTCGAAACTTGGTCAATCGTGGTATTGATGTTCAACAACTTAGGCCAGTGTGTTGGAGCAAAAGGGCGGTTGAAATGCGGGAAATATAAAGTCAATATTTGAAAGGAAGGTTAGTAAATGACTCGTACAATGAACCAATTCAGATTATTACGACACATAATCGTATCCCATAATTGGCATAACACCTCTTGAGTGGCACTGGATGCAGAAAGGCATAAACAAATTAATTTATGACCCAAGGTACCCACTCTACGATCACAAAATACCAAACTCTCCCTCGTATAATTCAAGGAATAGCTTTCTCAAGTCCACAGCCGTACTGCAAACCCTCCAGAAACAACGCCGAGAGGATTTGTGAATTGATGACCCCATTTCTGCATGGATTGAAACAAGCAAGAAAGTAAATAAGGCACATCACCTGCCATTTCCAGTATGCAAAACATTTAACAGGCTACGGCTGGGTGTGAGTGGTTTGCATGAGCATCCTACATATATGGGGTTTCTCGATGGAGGAGGATATCAACTGTGATTATGGGGCTGTGCAGGATGACGGTCATCTCTGGTCTTGCCCAGATTTGGACGACGGTTGTCACGTGCATGACTTGATATGAGCAATCGAAAAGGAGGTTTCCGCCGCCACACATTGGCAAAATCTAGCAAAATTTTATTTACAATCTTAGAAAATAAGATCATGTTTCCACTTACTGAAATCTTCTTCGCTGGCCATAGATACGTCAACGCCTTAAAATTTATTTACTTTCACTACTGTATAATACATATAATTGATAACACTATTTCACCACAATATATTAAAATTAATGTTATTTTCTTGTCAAATCACGGTCTGCCTCTACGATCTGCTGATTGTATCACACTAACTATCTCCATTTATTCTTATGAATTTTCAGTTCCTCTTGTAAAATTTAATCAGCAGGACTATGGGATTATGGGATACCTTAAATGAAGATATTAAGACTTCGATAGATTCAAATTAAAAAAAGACTCAAGCTGTTATACCTGCCTAATAACTCTCAATTGACACTCTTTCCCCATCGTCTTTCATATCCCTCAACCTCTTATCCCTTTTTTCTATGTTGCTATGATGTTACAATTAGTTGGGTTACGTGCGAATCTGTCTGTTTGCTTTTTTGTTATAAATTTGATGTTCCTATCACTACACTATTTATGGCCTCGCATTGTTGATTGGTTGGAAGAAATTGTCTTATGACAAAAAAAACCGCCATTGTAACATAATATTGTAGATGAAGTAAAAATTAAATAAGATTCTTTCTTGAGCAAAACCGTAACCCTCCATCACGAAACGTAGTGAGCTTCTTCGAAAGGACCAAAATCCAGACAAACTTTATCAGTCTATCGAAAACAAAAACTCCTTATGATTTCAATAAAATGATTCATAAATGTAAGTAGAATCTATTGATGATAAAGAAAAAAAATCATCAAGACCTTGTCCGTTATTTGGTCAGACACTTGTCCATCCCTACACCTCGTTGATATTCATTCAGTTAATCCAAAGATATGTTCGCCTTCATTAACACCATTCCGGTATTATTATTAGTATTCCCAAGACCAAATCCTGGTCGACCGCAATCAAATGTACATTTTTATTACAGACCAAGTATAAATTGCCCCAATTTTGGGAACCGCGAACGATCTCAGTTTATAGCATCGCATTTACAACTCATTTTATGAATTTGAGCTACAATTTGATTAGAGGTTTTTTACTTAAATCTAACCAGGCATACCATCATACCATCAAGCCATCATCCTAAGCCATATATATACCATCAAGCCATATCCTTCACGGCATCAACACCATCATCCTAAGCGTCTATTGGTGAGTCCTAGCTGCCTCAAAGAATCCTCCTGTTGGTTTCGTAACTTTGGTTGTTTTGTAAGTTTGGGTTGTTGCCCCACACCTAGCCCCTTTACTCGGATGACCAGGAATTTTCTATAGGTAGAGATTTTCCTTCCTTTAGCTGGGGGATCTGGTTATGTGGTAAGGTGGAAAAATGTGATATGTTATTATTGCACCCGCAGAAAATAACGATAGTAAAGAAATAACAAAAACGTTTTTTTGAAGCCAGTTCTGTTGTAAAATTATAATTAAAATTATATAATTAATTTATGTCTGAACATTAATGGACATTAAAAAGACTATTTATTTCTCGGATGCACACTACCAGGTTTCCCTGAAATGCTATTATTATCAGAAATGCATCACAAAACCTATAAAGAACAGTATAATAAACGTTAAAAAAATAAATAGAATAGAAGGATAAATGAAAACAAAATAAAATAATAGAAAGAGTGGAAGACCAAAGACAGTGCATCGCCGCATTAATATTGCGGTGAATAATTATATTCCTCGCAAGGACATCTTGTTTTTCTGCAATATGCACTAGAACGAGGTCAATTTTCTACCAGAATATCGATAGCAATACAAATACAAGAGGTACATTTATAGGGAAGAACGTTCGAGAAACACCATGGACATTGAAACCCGGCATATACTCATGTAATTACTTCCCTACTGATATAAAAGGCGAGGCAGTACTCGTCATATTATCGTAGTAACTATTATCTACCGTGAAAGCTTACATTTCGAAATTGCTCAATTTTGAATTGTTCTTTAATTAATGTCAATGTTGATACTATGGTAAACATTTATTTAATTGTGAATTGTAAACATACATGTAAGTAGGTAACCGAGCCTTTCCATTTCTCTCTCTTTCTGTGAGATCCTTCACTGCTTGGGGGGCAAGTCTGGTCAATCGGCGAAATCAAAACCCTCGTGATTACCTATTATAGAACTCCATATACCATATAATATGTTAAACACCATGTACACAAAAATACCACAAGACACAGCAATGCATTGGTGTAACAATTATAATTGAAACAAAAACGTAAAAATATATACTTAAATAAAAAAAAATACAATTAAAATCCAAGGCAACACAGGTCCAAAGGATATAAAAAAACAACATAAAGATATAAATCAAACATGTTTATATGTTGATGTTGTTTTCTTTATATTCTTTGTACTTTTTTCGCTACTCCCACCACCACCCGCTCTGCATATGGGGACTATAAACGGCCCCTTCACAGAACGCTAAGTGAGCGACAAGAAAAAAAATGCATAGCACGAAAAGTAGCTCATGGAGCCCTCTAGATTAGTAATCTCGGCAACATAGTGCAAAAGAAAAATCGACGAATGTGAATGGAGGATTCACACTCTTTGTACTTATGTCTTACTTATGCCTTAGAACTTTGTTTTTTTTTTATATATTTTTATCTAATGCCTTCATGTAGGTATCCACAAAACAGCAGACCGACACTATTGTTTCTCTTTTTTATATACAAATTAAATTAAATAAAATATTTAAACGTAGGTATATGATTACAAAAAGTGGCGATAGAGGTCGGTACACGAAGGGATATAGGGGTTTAATTACTATCAAAGTAAGTTATTTGACCAATACGCCAAACGGTTCTCATCCTTTTCTTCATTTTCACACACAATTCTCAGTAACACCGAGCTTCCACGATTATTCCCAAGAGGGCGCTGTGGTCGACAGTATGAAAATTTAGCATTTCATTACACACGTACTTATTTCACAAGAAATAACAATTCCTTGAAGTTTACTTATTTATTTCACTACACTATTAGAAGGCATTTACAATTAATAAAATAAACAATAGTTACAACAGTATTTTGAAAAAGTTAATTGCAAGAATCAATTTACTACAAATACAAAATAAAAACAATTTGATAATAATTAATTTACAAAACAACGCCATTAAACAACTTAAAGAGGAATAAGTTACCACTTTATTATAGTGCTTCTACGCTTTTCCATTATCATGGTTTTTGGGTGCTGAATGAGCCGGGTAATCGGAAACACGACAAGCACCAATAACATCTCACATAAGTAGTTCACCAATGAGGTTGACCACAAATTCTGGATAAAGTGCGATATGGTGTGAGGACGCTGGTGTTTGGTGATACACGCATGTGCCTTGGTTCCTTTTATACGATAATTTACAAAGCAGAGATGTCACTTTACCCCACATTGTGGGATATACTGTTCATTATTATATGTACGGTATTTTGCATGAATACAAATCACCCATCTTCTCCCCCTCTCCCCCTCATGAGCCTGCTATGTTCCCTTCCTACCTCCAACAGCCAGTACTTGCTTGCCGCCGACCTCGAACGCATGTCATTCGGACTACGCTATGTCGCGCTGAGTGCTCAATATCGTCGTGAATCATCGTTACAGGAAACATCATCAGTGTTATTCATAAACGTGACTCAAAGATTGAAATATAGTTGAACTCCAATTTGATCCCTTTTCTTATTTATAAACATGAATCAAGAGTTGAATCGTGATTCAACTCAAATCTCAAATTGAATCGGCGACGGGGGTAGTTTGAAATTTCATATTTTTGAAGCAGCTATGAGACCCTTTAAAATAATATTGATAGTTTTATTTTTAATAATATTTAAGAAAACCTTATAAAAATCGGTTGAATTCTAACAAATACCTATATCGAAAGTTAAAAAGTACAATAGCTAGAGTTTGGCTTAACTAATATAATTATGGCGGACGCGTGTTCGTGCCGCGACAACCAATTTCATTAAACTAAATTCGGTGCTGTTATGTGAAATAGAGCTCATAATCGAGATCAGCTGAAATATGGTTCAAATATATTTTTATACAAGGTTTCATTGAACCTTGATTCAAGCACGATTCGAGGATATTTTACTAGTTGCATGTAACACATGAGATCCAACTGTCGATAGCGATAGTATGTATAGTTGAAGAATATGTACCAAACTATAAACCCATATATACAAATTATTGAATATTTTCAGATATTTTGTTTTCTATACAACATATGTAGGTATGTATGTCAAGATAGGATAGTATGGAGGAAGATCCTTTTTCCTACCCAGAATATGCAAATAGCATGATGGTATGTATGTATGTATGTTTGGAGATGAAGTATCAAACTATTAAGTCTTCTTACATATTGTGTATAGGCGACTGCCATACAAAATGTATGAAGCGATGTCGTCACTAAATTCAATTTTTAAAAAAATTGTTAAAAAAAATTGAGATTTTCTACTACAATGTTAATATTTTTTATAGAAAATTAAATTATCTAGTTGGGGTGTTTCGGCTTTTTTCGATAATTGTATAAGTTTTGGAAATATAGGCAGTTAAACTCATAAATTTATCATAAAAAAAATATTTTTCTTAATAAAAAATGTTTGAGAAACCCTGGAATTTTTTTGAAAAAATCAATTTGAGATTTTTTATTTTTCTATGTTTGTACCAATTTTCAGCATTCTAGCTTTTATGGTTTCTGAGATATATGGAAAAATAAAATAAAAATTCAAAAGTTGATAACCCCTGACTGAAACAAAAATTCAAAATTCTGAGTATAAAAGTTTTGTAGGCCTATAACTGTTTATATATTCTGAAATTTTGGGCTCTGTAAATTGAGCGGATCAAAATTTATAAGGGGGGGACGGACACACACACACAGACACACACACACACAGACACACAGACACACGAAATGTTCTACTCCGAATTCTGAGTAAATCCGTGTATGGAACATATATGCTGCGAAGCCTCTAAGTTGGTGTTTTTTGACTTCAAAGTTGGAAAAGCCATGAAAAAAGTAGACCTCTCCATACAATTCTCGCGTATTCTGGCTTGATACATTGTCGATATGTTAAGAGAACAAAGTTCTCCTGAACAAATCGACAGTTGGATAACTAACACTGCATATTATGTGTTATGTGTTTGGGTATATTAAACGATTGAAACGAGGACAGTATCTGCACAGGGTGATCTCCATTATTGTTTCTCTCTCTCCATTTCTTCTTCCCGTTATCTGCCATATCGCCGTGAATAACGCGCCGTGGCATCATTATATTATAATTCACTAATTTGAGGCTAGGTTGCGGCCATAGGGACCTTGCCAGTAAAGTCGTTAGTGGCTGCAGCCGCATCCTAGGATTCTGGACAAAAGGTCGGTGCCCCCTTCAATTCTTACCTATTAGAATAGCAGGGCAGATGCCTTAATGTCTCAATCGACGGTGACTCGTCACACGCGGTGAAGATCCAGCCTACATCATTCACTGGGCGTGGAAATCGAAGAACTTTAAGTACTCTCTGCGTGGTGTGGTTCCTGTAAATCGCCAACACGAGTACCACGAGGGTGGTGCAGTCCCCCGACATGATTGGTGGACCATGTCCCGGTCGACGGTAGCCGTCATGTTGATGAGATTGGTGTAGCCGACATCGCGCTTGGCGTGGAAATCGAAGAACTTAAAGTACTACAGTGCGTGGTGAAGGTTCCCTGTCGAGTCACGTGTTACCGTGGCACTGTTGGGTGGGAAACCCTCACTATGATTGACGGGGCTCCACGTTTGTGGTTGGACTCTTAGAAGTAGTGGTATTAAATATGTTTGATAGTAGGTTCTTGTTTTGTCCGACGAGTAGCCGCTCCGGGGATGAATAAAACTACATGTTCTGAAGCGTCCCCTATGGAGTGGGATAGGAGACAGAAATTCTGTCATTATTATTCCACTAATTTGTCTAAGCCCGACAATTTTGGCGCTAACAATTGTTCATAATGAATTTGCTATCACATCTTTAATTTTATCTGGTTACCCTGTCAAAACCAGAGCACTTCAAAAGTAAAAAACATAAAAATATTAAAATTGAACGGTTAATTTATTATTTCGATCAAAAATTAACACTTTTTGAGTGTATTTCTTTTATCATTTTTTTTATTTCCTCAGGAATTAATTAAAATTTCTACGTTTTTTTCGTCTACGGATAGCACGGAGGTTGGAAGGGGAAAAGAATCCATTTTGTAACCAATTATTGTTTCTTTTTTTTTCTTTTTCCTTTATACTTTTCTTCTTTGCTATAATAAAAGTACACGAGTACCGCTCTTTGAACGTTATTAAATAAAAAGAATTTTATCTGCGAATATCTCCACTAACAGCCGTCTATTTCACTCGCTGTGTTTTTTTAACGAAATTCATTTTTGGCGGAGAAATATTCATTCAAAGGTAAAATGTACCCACCTACCCAGCACAAGTGGGCGTGGCTGAAAAAACAAAAGTTTGGTTGGCGAAAGAAGTGTTAAGCGAATTGCGAATGACCTATTTCGTTCGCCTATAGCGCGAGCATTTACGCTTAATTTAATCAATGCATAATGATGAATATCTGGATACTATTCAAAAGGAAAAACATCATGTGACGTACCGGTCGAGAATAGTGATTCCACTCTTTTTTATCAAAAAATATTCATACCGTCAAGCCATATTCCACAATGTGGGGATAGTAGAATTAAAGAATTCACTACAACTAGATCCTTCAAGGCTGCAATGATAAACTGGATAAAGATATCAGGTAGGCACTATGTGGAGGTGGTTATACGCCCGTGACTTCTGACCCATTTTCACATTTTTTTCTGTCAATACTATTTGTATTTAAATTTTTCAATATTTTGTATAATTGATTATTTTTGTGTAAGTATTTGTATAATTCATTTTCCATATTTTTATGTTTGCTCTTTTTTTTCGTACTCACACGACAGCTGCTGCCAATTATGGTGTGATGTACGGTTCGATGACGGCTATCTCTTTTTAAGGTACGACTTAAAGCGCCTTATATTCCAATGGAAAATATCTACCTCGTCCGAGAGTGAGTTCAATTTTTCCATAATGCGCACCAGAGTGCTGCGGGCCACTGCATCCGTTCTGGAATGGGGGACGTTCTGAAGATTATGTCCTCTACCCCTTATGTAGTTGGGTGGTACAAAAAGCCCTAGCCTTTCTAGCAGTTCTGGACAATCAATAAGCTTGTTGAAAATCTTGAAGCCGGTCAAAAGTAGTGCGTTATCACGCCTGCTTTCAAGACTCATATAACAACAGGACGTCAGAAGTTCTGGGTTGTGTATTTATGTCGGATATACTCCGTTCATCCGCATATACAGGCACCTCATGAATTTCTTATTTTATAACATATGAAAATATGAAAATTACAGCTGAATAAAGATACTTAACTGTGTAAAATAACAGTCCCAGAACAGGATTTTGCCAAGTGGGGCGTTATTAGTCAATTTATATATTATGTTATATTTCTTTTGTGTAATAATAATAAAATAAAATAAATTTAATAAAATAAACCAGCGACAGGGGTGTGGGTGTGCTATACACTATAATAAATGAAAGGAAAACAGTGTATCCCTATACGCTTCACCTATAAAGGCACTTCATTATGAATGGGTGGAATATTTTAATGAAAATATTCATTTGTTATTCTTATTATAATTTTGGTAAATTTTCTTTGAATGTATTTTTATATTTTTATTGACAAACATTTTTTCAACATCTCAATAGAGACGAAGTTGGGATATTGTAGAAGAATCAGGAACTCGAAGCACCTACAGGGCTTACGACCTGTCATCGGCTGTTTTACGTGATCACTTAATGCGCTCGCGCAACATTCACCAATTATGCATTTTTATTGAATACCCTTATCAATGTAATTTTTGAAAGTTCTATATATTTGAATAGTGTGTAACAATTCACCTGAAAATAAGGAACTATACTATTGCCATCTATGGGGTAGCGGAAAAATGAAAGCAACAGTCCTTATAAATGAGATGATGGTATGTATTTATATATGTATTTATATATAAGCTGTGAGGCACCGGCTTAGAATAGTGCTTCCACTCTTTTCTATTAGGTATTGTTTTCGAGTGTCCCGTAAGAGCCGGGTAATAGAAAATACAACAGGCAACAATAACATCTCACATAGTTCAGCAATGAGGTTCACCACCCATTCTGAATATAGTGCCTTTTTAGGTGAGACGAGACTGGTGTGTGGGTATACACAGATATGTTGTGCTCCGTTTTATAAGGCAATGCACACACGCACACCTTTCGCTGGTTACCCCACATTGTGGGATATGTCGTGATGGTATGAATGGATATATGTATTTTTATTTTTTATGCATTTTTATATGTATTTTTTTTATTTTGTTAAGTTTTTCTTTATATTTCTTTTTGCTTTATTTTCATTTTCATTGTTTATAGATTGTTTTTATTTATTTTGTTGGAACGCCATCCATTGAGAGAATTGGTTTTTTGTGGGATATGTCGTGATGGTATGAATGGATATATGTATTTTTATTTTTTATGCATTTTTATATGTATTTTTTTTATTTTGTTAAGTTTTTCTTTATATTTCTTTTTGCTTTATTTTCATTTTCATTGTTTTTATTTATTTTGTTGGAACGCCATCCATTGAGAGAATTGGTTTTTTGTAAATAATGAAAGCAAACATTCTTATATCTGAGGTGACAATGCATTTTTCGCATAGAAGTCACCCCTGAATTGCGCCAGACTTATAAGGTCATTTTTGTCTTATTTACCTACTTTTACCTACTTGTTTATAGATTGGATATGTTTTTTTTATGTATTTTCACACATTATGTACCCACTATATTTTGTATCTTTTGTGAATACTTCATGTAAATGGCTAACGCCGTTAATAAAATAAAATAAATAAATAAATATATATATCCTGTAAAATTTATGTTCTCATATAATTTATAACCTTTAGAAAAAAACTCCAAAAACATTTAGGTACAACAAATATTTCTTATTTTGCGAATCGAGTCAAGGACGCCTTTAAATAAATCTATCGAATTTACAATATGCCTCAAAAGTCGATTTTCTAGTGTACTCTTGAGGGGAGCCATGAATCGACAGTAAAAATATTACACGGGGCAGGCGACAAAACAGTTTGAGAACTTGTGCGGGACGGTATTTATCTGCCATTGTATATTTTTTTTGTATCGCGATGTGATTATAATATAATTTTATTGCCAGAAAGACTTTTTTGGCCGAAAATTACTCCATTTATGGATTTTGGATCGAAATTGGAGAAGTCTTAAGAATTAATTTGTTTCGGCGAATTTATTTACAAAATGCCACCAAACAGGCCATCATCACGATATAATTTCCCTATTTGAGGTAGGCAGAGATATCCGACTGCTAGATTCCTCTCTCTTGACGTACATTTATTTATTTACTAGTTGCATGTAACACATGAGATCCAACTGTCGATAGCGATAGTATGTATAGTTGAAGAATATGTAGCAAACTATAAACCCATAAATACAAATTATTGAATATTTTCAGATATTTTGTTTTCTATACAACATATATTATGTAGGTATGTATGTCAAGATAGGATAGTATGGAGGAAGTTCCTTTTTTCCTACCCAGAATATGAAAATAGCATGATGGTATGTATGTTTGGAGATGAAGTATCAAACTATTAAGTCTTCTTACATATTGTGTATAGGCGACTGCCATACAAAATGTATGAAGCGGTGTCGTCACTAAATTCAATTTTTAAAAAAATTGTTAAAAAAAATTGAGATCTTCTACTACAATGTTAATATTTTTTATAGAAAATTAAATTATCTAGTTGGGGTGTTTCGGCTTTTTTCGATAATTGTATAAGTTTTGGAAATATAGGCAGTTAAACTCATAAATTTATCATAAAAAAAATATTTTTCTTAATAAAAAATGTTTGAGAAACCCTGGAATTTTTTTGAAAAAATCAATTTGAGATTTTTTATTTTTCTATGTTTGTACCAATTTTCAGCGTTCTAGCTTTTATGGTTTCTGAGATATATTGAAAAATAAAATAAAAATTCAAAAGTTGATAACCCCTGACTGAAACAAAAATTCAAAATTCTGAGTATAAAAGTTTTGTAGGCCTATAACTGTGTATATATTCTGAAATTTTGGGCTCTGTAAATTGAGCGGATCAAAAGTTATAAGGGGGGGACGGACACACACACACACAGACACACACACACACAGACACACGAAATGTTCTACTCCGAATTCTGAGTAAATCCGTGTACGGAACATATATGCTGCGAAGCCTCTAAGTTGGTGTTTTTTGACTTCAAAGTTAGAAAAGCCATGAAAAAAGTAGACCTCTCCATACAATTCTCGCGTATTCTGGCTTGATACATTGTCGATATGTTATGTAAGAGAACAAAGTTCTTCTGAACAAATCGACAGTTGGATAAACGGCATAAATCATCTTTTACAAACATATATTAAAAACAATTATTGATGATAAAAATATATCTTCTTCTTCTTCCTCTTTTTTAAGATCTATGATCTGTTTCTATAGTTTCTGGGACGAGGATGTCCAGCTCTCCCTCCATCTATTTGATGGTCTTCGCGGTGGTCGGCGTCCCTCTGGTATTTCGCGCATTACGATCTTTGGCAGCCTTTTTGGAATCATCATTTTAACATGATCTATCCAGTATCGTCTCCTTTGTCTGCTCCACCTTACAATATCCTCCACATTGCAGGTTCTGCGGATCTCCTCGTTGGGGATTCTGTCTCTGAGGGTTCTGCCCAAGATAGGTCTTTATGTTTTCATCTCTGTTGTTCTGAGTAGCTGTTTTGTTTTCACTGTGTCTGCCCTTGCTTCATCTCCATAAGTCATTATGGGTCTGATGCAGCTTTTATATCGAATAAAAAAAAAATATATAAAAATATAACGAATAAGAAAAATCAATAAGGTAAACCTACACTTGGAAAAATAAATATAAGTATACTGATTCTAGAGTTTTCGTGTTTACAGAATGGAAATCCATTTTAAATGAATAAATAAATAACTTCATATTTTTCCACAAATATTTTTTTATATTAACGACCGAACGTTTTCGCCAAGGTGACTTGACATTTTCAAGGTCCAAACTAAACTAAAACAAAAATTAGCAACTTTCAACTTCACTCAGCATTTACAACGTTGTCATATGTGTGGGCGGAGCTTCATTAACTCCACAGCGTTGCCAAATATGTGGGTGGAGTTACAGTAATTATACAATGTTGCCATTATGTGGGTGAGCTTATGTTAGAAATTAATAAAAATAAAAAAGGCAACATTTTTAACATCCAGATAACAAGGTATCGCCACTTCTCCAAATATAAGCTCACCCACATAATGGCAACATTGTATAATTACTGTAACTCCACCCACTTATTTGGCAACGCTGTGGAGTTAATGAAGCTCCGCCCACACATGTGACAACGTTGTAAATGCTGAGTGAAGTTGAAAGTTGCTAATTTTTGTTTTAGTTTCGTTTGGACCTTGAAAATGCCAAGTCACCTTGGCGAAACTGTTCGGTCGTTAATATAAAAAATATTTTTGGAAAAATACAAAGTTATTTATTTCTTCATAAGTATACTGTATAACAGAAAATTCAAAAACAAAAAAATTAAAAATTAAAAACGAACATAAAAAAAGATATACATGTGGACTCAAAATAAACCAAAACATTAAATAAAAAAGTATTATAAATACAAAAAACAGCAGTAGAAGCAATGTCTTTAAAATTATAAATAAACAAAAAAAAATACAATTGAAAATATACAAATCCGCACTAAAAATAAAAGAAGTTTTTTTCCTTAGGTATAAAAAATATTATATGGTCCGTTTATATTTATTAATTTATTTTTATTTGATACCATCTCGATATTTATAACATTATTTATAAAAACTTTTCCAACCTCACTAGGACTACGCCTGTTTCGAGGTTGGAGATTTACATACAATATTATATTGATACATTACATCTACATACATGCACCCACCACACAAAAATACAATATTTACTATACGCAGTTGGGTATCTTGAATCATTATTGTGACAATAATATTATTCCACAGAAAAAAAGGCACACCCAACTGGTACAAATAATCGATTTCTTACCATTAGACTCCTTGTCTTTGGTAGATTTAGTGAAATTGGTCATTAAAATCCTTCAACTTTGGTGAAATTGACCATAATCTAGAAACAAAACAGAAACAGATGTGTAGTGACAGAGCGATTGGCGCACTGGGTTAGAATCCAGTGGTCGCAGATTCGAATCCTGCCATGACCGATTTTGTTCACCTATAGCACAATCATACCAATGCTTAATTTCGGGAATTTATGAGGATGTAATTGATAAAAGGACATCCATATATTTTGAAGAAAACATTTATTTAGTCATATATTTTATAAATCCAAAAAAAAGGAGAAATATTTTAGAGTAAATATCATGAACTGAAATATAAAGCTTTTAATTTCTTTTAATTGGTCTGGTATATAAAGGGAAAATAATGCTTTTTAAAAATATTATTATACTGATAAGAAAAAAAGGGAATTTTTATATACATCAATATATTAATAAATTTATCATAGTTCAGAATCAGTGGCGTTGTATGGATGTTTCCACTACGCTATCCAGAAATC